>SNQJ01S0000110.1:189021-215910 GCA_010110895.2 Picea sitchensis
TGATAAGACAATAATGAGTCATCTTTTCATCAAACAAACTATGCATCATCATGTATCAATGACAACTCATTGATCCATATTCATCTATGCATCATATCAATGATCCATATTTATCAATTGGTTTCCACTTTGACATCTATCATTCACATCAAGGACAATACATATAAATTGTTCATCAATCATCAATCAATGAATTACTTGACATCAATTAATGACATCAATCAATCAAACCATTTGCATCAATGACACATGATCCAACAATCTCCCAAATAATCAAACCATTGGCATCAATGACAACATGATCCAACTTCACGTCGGGTTCACCAAGATAATCACATTGATGTGATTGATGTCTATTGATTGGGAGAGATTGATGTGGAGAGATAGTCACATTGACTATTGATGTAGAGCATGCCTTATCTACATGTTGACATCAATGTTGGTATTTCCATCAATGCCAAAGGTTTCCTAGGAACCTTGCGCGAAACCTTCATAAGATAACTCCTTTCACGCAGGGTTCCTAGACCCAGGTCACATGGAACTTCACATGAATCTTGGGCTATTAACCCTACTCTTAGTTGGGTTTTGGGTTAAGGACTTAGGCACGAGTTCAAAGTCTCTTAAACTACTGGTCTGAAGGGAACGCCTCCCTAACTCGCATGACTTTAAGATTTGAAATAGGGCAAGGTAAACTCGTGAGGTTACCGAAAAAATAGCAGTGCCCATAGGTTTTCTCTGAATTTGGAACTGTACTGTAATTCCCTGGGGAAATGCCTTCAAGGAATTAAAATGCCACATATGGAAAATCAAGCAGAAGCATAAGTTCTTGAGGCAACAAACACATACTCATAAATTAATCATTTCAATACAGAAACCATTTATAGAAACATAAATACACGCATGCATCCATTATTTCCAATTCAAATCACAAAGCATGAAACACTTATCAGAACCATAAGGCACGATGCGACTGCTAAAAGGGGTGCTCATTTCCACCCAACCATAGGATCAATTACTCTTAATGGCTTTACCACTGGCCACCCCCGAGCTTAGACCATGATGATTTGAGATTCAATCTCTTTCTTCCTGCTCAACAGAATTTAGGGTCGAAGGTTACTCTCCCTCTCCCAATACAGAAATAGATAGGGATGAAGGTTACTCTCCTTCTCCCAACTCAGTCTCTATCTTCTGCGATCAAAACTCACTTTCCTCTTTCAGTCCTTCCTTGGATATGATAGCTTCCACTCTCTTCTTTGCACTCTTCGTAGGTCTTTCTCTTCCCACCACACTTCCTTTCTTGCCTTCCTCAACAATATTGTGCGTGGCTCGAATTTCCAGTCCGTGGTCAGGTCTGGAAGCCTTACAGATGGGAGGTCTGCCCCATCCCCTCATTAAATCTTGAGGAGGTCTTCCCACCTACCATCTTGACTGTAATTCGTTCCTGGGTATGAGGGTTGTTCTGATCCTAAGAAATTAAATCCAACAAACTACTGGTTCGGTGGAGGTTAACGCAACCATTCTTGGTCCCCTCCACCACCTTTTCATAGCATTTGTGGTCTCTTCTTAGCACATCCCCTTTCTAGCAATCATGCAACACATATCCATTTTCTATTAATAAAAATATTTACATTCATTGACCTTTTATACAAAGGTCCATTAAATCAAACATTCACACCTTTGAGTTTTTCATAGTTCCTGGGCCAATATAGTTATACTTACAAACTGGGGGAAACAGGGTGTTACAATTCCCTCCCCCTTAAAGGAACATCTTCCTCAATGTTCTATTTGTCAACATGATATGTATATACAGGAGTAAGAAAAATTGGATATGCCTGTCTCATGGCATCCTCCATTTCCCACATAGCCTCATCTGGGCCAAAGTGTTTCCACTGCACCTTGACCTGTGCAATGGTTCGGTTCCTGAGTGAGGTTTCCTTCCTATCTAGTATGAATTTGGGTTCAGGCAGGAATTCTCCCTCCGTCTCCACCTGGATCACAGACCAGTAAATTATATGATTAGAATCATGTACATATTTCTTCAATAATGAAACATGGAAAACATTATGTTCCTTTACTATTGGAGGGAGTGCTAGCCTATAAGCTACAGGTCCCACTCTCTCTAAGACATTAAAGGGTCCACAATACTGAGGTGCCAGCTTGGAACAAGCTCCCGTTCTCAGGGAAATCTTCCTGGGCCTAACTCTGAGATAGACATGGTCTCCTGTCTTGAACTCTCTGGGAGTTCTCTTTCTGTCGGTGTAAATTTTCTGTCTTTCCTGAGAAATCTTCAGATTTTTCTTTATCTGAATCACTTGTTGTTCCATTTCTTTCATCATGTCGGGTTCGATGGTAATTCTGTCCACTGTATTACTCCAGATGATTGGGATTTTTCATTGTCTACCGTAGAGGGCTTCAAAAGAGCTCATCTTCAAGGATTCTTTATAATCGTTGTTGTAGGAAAACTCTACCAATGGTAGGTTGTCTTCCCACTTCTTAGGCTGATGCATTACATGCATCCTTAGCATGTATTCTAATATTTGGTTTACTCTTTTTATTTGTCCATCAATTTGAGGGTGATAGGCTGTGCTGAACAACAATTTAGTCTCAAAACCAACCATTAAGGATTTCCAAAAGCTTGAAGTAAATTTGGTGTCTCTTTCAGATACAATTTCCCTAGGCATGCCATGCAGTATGAATATCTCCTTCATGAATATGTTGGCAATATCTATCATCTTTCAAGTTAACTTGACAGGAATGAAGTGAGAAAACTTACTTAGTCTATCCACCATGACCATGATGGCATCATTTTTCTTGGTCAACTTTGGTAATCTGGTGATGAAATCCATGGAGAGGGTTTCGCATTTCCATTCTGGGATTGGTAGGGGTTGTAAAAACCCTGCTGGATGCTAGTGTTCTTCCTTAACTTGCTAGCATTCTAAGAATTTATCTAGATAGTCAGCTATGTATTTCTTCAATCCAGGCCAATAGAATTTTTTCCTAGTGGCCGTGATCATTTTATGATATCCTGGGTGACTAGTATATGGTATCTTGTTTAGTTCATCCATTATGAGCCTCTTCAAGTTGTCATAGTTTGGAATATATAATCTATTTCTGTAAGTCAACAAGCCTTCATCGAGCATCTGGTAGCCTTCATACTTTATCCCTATAGGAGCTTGCCTTAGGTATGAGGTCACGGTCTTGAAGAATGCATCTGTTTCTTGTGCATTCTTGAATATTTCCCTGACATCCGTTTCACAGGTGTTTACCACTACCACGTGAATCATTTTTATATTTATTCTAAGGGCATCAACCACCCTATTTTCCTTTCCTTTGATGTGTTTGATTTTGAAATCAAACTCACTAAGGAGAGACATCCTCCTAGCTTGCCTAGAATTGAGTTTTGGTTGATCAAACATGTGCCTCAACCCATAATGGTCTGTCATATGCACAAATATCCTACCCAGGAGGTAATTCCTCCACATTTTTAAAGCATGTACTATGGCAACCAACTCTAGGTCATGGGTCACATAATTGATTTCATGCTCATTCAATTTCCTGGACGTGTAGAAAATTACACGTCCCTATTGCATAAGGACTCCTCCAAGTCCTTCCTTGCAGACGTCTGTACACATGTGGAAATTGTTGGCACAGGGGCAGACCTAGGGTTCAACACTACAACAACACACCAACAAGACCCTAATTACCAGCCCTTTTAGAAACACCTGCGAAGCAGATTTAGTCTCACCCGAGGTGGTTGCAAGACTCAGGTGTTTGCAACCTTAGCTGGGACACAGATCTGTGATTCTAACACTTAATAAAGCACTCAACACCATCAGTTCCTCAATATGCAAGAAATATCCACTTCGCTAATAGAACAAAGATTCGTAGTACTCTACTATATTCAAGCACTTAGCATAGGAAAATATATCATATCGAATAAATCAAGCACTAAATATAACCATATAGATTAGATCTAACATTCTCACATCTAATAAGCACAAAGCATAAGTAGATTTATCTAATTACATCCAAGCACTTAGCAAATAACATGTAAATCACATAGGACAAAGCACAAAGCATCATAATACAAGATTTACATGGTTCACCCCCACCCTGGGGCTACGTCCACCAACTCTTCTAATTTATAGTCTTCATTCAATCGGTTACAAGCACAGAGCCTCAAAACCCTTACTCCGCACATGACAAAATATCTGCGCAGCTCAATGATCCTTCTTCCTTGCGTTACAACACAAAGCCTTCTACAGTCTCACACAAGGAATTGCACTCAGCTTTGCAAGTCTTACAGAGAATGCACAAATACCTTACAATACAAACTAGCACTTAGCGTTTAGCACTTAGCTTACTGGCCTACTACTTTTCTTTATACATTGCCTAGCCTTCTATTTATTCTTTATAAAATAGGCCTAAACATGGGTAAAACCCATGGGCCGACATCCCAATCCCGTTACATTATCCCCCAAAACCCAAAAAGGACCCAAAAGTGGGCCGAGATCCCTTGATCTCCGCTTCATCTTGCGCTACTCCTTCGACAGGCTGTCGAAGTCCCAACATAGGTCAATATGACCAAGAATCTCCCAAAACTTGGTCAAGGGCCAACAGGCCCCCAACACTCACCTGTGACTTGTCCCGAGTCACTCTGGTCTGATAAGTTCTACTTTGAAGGCCTCGAGCTTGGTTCGAGCGGCTTCGACCTGCTACTGTGAGATGACCTCTTACTCGGTGAACTCCTGGATCACTGCGTCATTTACAGGCCCTTCTAGGCACTATTCTGCTGCTTTAACGACTTGTTCTAGCTCTTCTCCTCGACTTTCAACCTCTCTAAACAACTGACATGACTTATCTTGCACATGTTGGAGTCATTGATTAACTTCCATAACTTTTCTATGGATCGTATGGATCTGCTACTGGGCTGTGCGTTGCTCATGAGACCTCTTCATTCTGTCTACAAGTGACAGAGCTTTCAGCTGTGCCTATAGTGTGTCTGCATGCTGCTTTGCTTCCTAGAGCTGCGACTCCAGTGCCTGTAACTCTGGGTTCTCAGTGAGGTTTTCATATGTTTGGGCACTACGGTTACTCAACTTCTTGCACTCCAAGGCAAGAGATTTTAGTCTGTCAACTGCACTGTGGGTAGTTGCTTCCCTTTGGTCTCTTACATCTTGAGGGGTCTTGGGCACAGTGTGGAGTTCTAAGTCTGCTATGTGTTGCTATAATTATTGAATTACATCATCGAGTTGTTCCACCTGCTGTGGAACTCTCTCTTTAGCCTTTACTTCGACGACTGTCATAGAGAAAAGTGCTCTGGTGACCCTTTCCTTTACTTTGAGTTGCTCTGCGAGCAACTGGTGCTTTTCTTTATGCAGTTGAAATTTTTCTTCATCGAACTTTATTTGGAGGGTGAGCTTCTCTCATTTTGCAATACTGCGCTACTCTAGAATGTCTTCCTATGATTGTGCTAAATCCTGGGTGTCTTGCGCTGTCTCCTCCTGTGCTCGTCGAAGGCGAGCTTCGATTGTATTAGCGATCCAGTGGAGTTGAGCTGGCTCATCTCCCAGTTTTGGTGTTCCCAATGGCAGAGGCATAGTGGAAACTTAGCGGCTAGACTATAGTGCCTATTGCATCTCTTGGAGTTCAACCTTGATCCGACTGTGTATCTCTTCCTGCTGAGCTTCTTTCTTTTCTGCTATCTCCAACAAAGCATCATTCAATGCTGTGACGCTGAAGTCAAATTTGTCTGAGGTGAGGGTGGTCTGCATTTTAGTCATAGATTCTTTTGATTTCTTCCTAGAAGAAGGTTTCAGAGGGGAAACCTTCCTTTTCTTCGAGGGTTCCTCCTCGTCTCTAGGCGGTGTAACCTCTCCTTTCTTCTGTTCAACTTCTGCACCACCTATCTCTCTGCCATATCCTCCTTTCTCTGCTGAGATGGAAGCAGTATTCACAGGCTCACTGTCTAAATCATGGACCTCTTCAGTCTTCTTTATCTTTCTAGGTCCAGGTGTATCATGCACTGCTTTTGGACTGTCTAAGTCAGACATCTCCACAGGGTCTGCTAGAATGAGGAGGTCCGCTGACCAGTCCTTGGTGATCTCCTCCAATTCCTCCTCCATCAACTTGTATTAAGACTGCAACTGTTCCTTGTGTTCGTCAGCTCGCACTGTGATATAGATGAAATGGCAGTCCACATTGAATTTCATTAAAGGTCTGAAACGGTGGAGAGTGTTCGGGGTTATACGCGGCTCAGACTAGATGGTTGTCTTCAACTAGTTGTAATATGTGTGGAACACGACATTTGAATGCCATTGCTTGTTAATGTTGCTAGAGTACCATAACGTACTGAAATTTGCGGCTAGAGGTTCAAAGGGCTCGATGTCCAGGAAGGTCACACCTTCCAGTATCTCCCATGCGATGAAAACAATCAGTATAAAAATCCAACTGAAGTGGAATTCGTATCCCTGATATTGCTCTTCCTTGTAGTCTAGTTCCAACTGGTTCATGAGGTACTTCGCTCAATTCATTTGTATGCCCTCTGCACACTTCCCTGTGAGGTTGACTACAAATCCAATCACTTGGGTGGGTTGGTTCTTGCGAACTAACTTTCCTGCGATCAATTGACAGGCAAGGCACACTGCGCCGCTCTGGATAGAGTCTACCTTATAACCTCGTGTTCCTTTCTCAACATATCCATAGGTGTCTTTAATATTCTGTGCAAGAGTGCGATCCATGGCTTTTCCAGGGTAGAAATACTATGGGTCAGGGCCTTTCATGCTTAGCCCTGTGATTTGATTGATCAACGTTGGATCCACTGTGATATGAAAATTTAACCATAAATAACTACCATGGTAGCAGGAGAATAGCAGTTTGATGCATGTGTTCATTTCTTGGTTCCTTCCGAAGTGAAGAATCTTCATGAAATTGAGTAGTGTGGACTGCGCGAGGTTCATGGTCCATGACTGGGGAACAATATTTGATTTCTTTCCTTTGGTCCTGGTTAGATACTTATGTGGGGAGAGCATGTTATATACCTTCCTGTCGCCGAGGTTGAAGTCGCTAAACTACAATGCTGCGATCTTATCTTGGTATGTATGCACTACGCGTATCCCTTTCAAGAGGTACACAGTGACCAAAGCATACTCAAAATCTCTGGGCACATTGTCTCGATTGATTGCACTGCTCAGGGGTAGTAGATAGGTAGGTAAAATACTCAGAATCAGCTTGGCATTCGCAAGGTCGTCTCTGTGCTTAGTTCACTTTTCATCTGTTGGCCGCGCTGGTCTAGCTCGAGTAGTGGACGAAGATGCTTTCATGTCTCTTGTAAATGAAGCTTGGATACCTTCAGACATTGACATGACTCTCTCAGTAATCAAGTCGAGGAGTACTTTGGTAACCGATTCTTCAACTATGGTGAGCTCGTCGGACATCCACGCTCGAGATTAATAATATCGGGTCAAGTTAGCTTAGATATTGTACTATAATAATCAACAAGCGCACAATGATCACTGTATACAATAACAACTTAGTCTATGGGCTCAAAATTCTCAGTTAGCAAAAGTGTTCTCGGTGCATGGCACAATGAGATAAATAGGCAACTTGACAATGGTTCGCTTGCAACGGTTATGAGCCTCCATTAACTCTTGTTCGATCCATTATGGCATGGTCTAATAGTCTAATGATAAACCTTTATTTCCTTTCTTCCTGTTTGGAGCGTCGATCGAATAGTTATAATATCTCCAACAACTATATTGCTTTGCCATGGCGAAGTGCCATGTGTCGCTGTTCTGATATCCCAACGAAGCTCCAATTCTGCAAATTTTCTATCTACGAAGTTCCTTCTGGAACCTTCTGCAACTTAGCTCTTTTCTTACTTTTCTTTCTAGCCTTCTTTCCAGTGAGGTTCGTCTTGTTAGTTCATTTTCCATTCTGATTCTTATCTTCTGTGGTCTTAGTTACTTCGCACTATTGATATTCTCTCCTAGGACTCAGGGGTAACACCTCTTGTTTATCTGAGATAGGTACTTCAGCCTCCTGTGAGTCTTCTAATGTTCTTGTAGCTTTGACATTTGGGTTTCTAGTGTTAAGTAGCTTCGATCTGTTCTCCTGTTCTTCAATCAAGTGTGCGATCCTTCTGGTCATGAAATCTTTTAACTCCTTTTTCTTCTGCTCCAAGACTTCTTCTTATTTCTTTCATCTAGCTTTCTCTCTGTCAATCCAAGGTTTTCCTATTAACATGGTAAACGGGGCACGATCTTCAACAAATTTAATAATCTCAAAATCTTCCTCCGTCAAAGTTCCATTGACAGTCATAGGTATCTAGGCGAGCCTTCCACATAGGTTTACCAGTTTTCCTCTGAATAAACCTATTCCTCCTAATGAGGGACTCATAGCAGGCTTTCATATAGCTTCCCAAGTTCTCTCGGTCATGACATTCACCTTTTTTTTCTCATCTATAACACAATCAATGTAGAAGTATCCTATTCTTGCTTTGATGCATTCTTTTCCTTTGATGATCTCTGATAATCTGACATGTCGGTGGTTATTCATGGTTTCTTTCATCTGTAGCAATGATTGCTTAGATCCTTTCTGGTATTCTACCATAATCTTAGTTTCTGGATCTGCCTTAGGGTTCTCTTGATTCAGATTTATTATTTCAAGCTTAGCAATCATTCTAGGGTAATCCAATACTTCATGGTCTAGAACCTTACAACAGAGGCAACTAGGTCTTCCACTAGGGCATTCCTTAGCCAGATGCCCCAGTCTTCTGCAACTATAATAGAGGGTTAATCCTCTCTTTATTTTAAATGATCCCCAACCTCTTCTGTATTGCGCACTAAGATCATGGTAGCTAACCTGCAACAAATTATTTCTAGGATCTTGCATCCACTTGTTAGTCCAAAAATTCTTTCTATGCATAGGTATAACATATCATTCACTATTCTTATCCGATCTACTCATATCATATCTTATTTCATCTATTAATACCCTATTTTTCAAGATAGGACAGATCCTATCAATCATACCTAGATCCATACACTAGAAACACAAATTTATACTTATCTTACTTCTACAGAGCACAAAGCTCCCAGATCTAAAACTTTTAACTATTCGTACCTTTATCAAAGCAGAGAGCTTACCTCTTTTTAATCAAGAATTCCCACTTTTACCTTTCTTAGGGCACAAAGATTTCAAATCTTACCTCTTTTCTTCAGATCTGATCTCCTTTCTTCAAAAAGGGATTCTTTCTTTAGAACAAGGATTTATAAATCAAGTAGAATACTGTGCACTAGGGCACAGATCTATGCACAGAGCTTCCACAATTTCAAAATGAATCTTTGCACATAGCTTCTTCTTTCTCAGTTCCCAACATTCACAGTTTCAGGTCCCAGAAACAGAACCATTTGTTGGCATAGGGGCATACCCAGAGTTCAACGCTACAACAACACACCAACAAATCCCTAACTACCGACCCTTTCGACAACACCTGCAAAGTAGATGAAGTCTCACTCGAGGTAGAGGGAGGGGTGGTTGCAAGACTCAGGTGTTTGCAACCTTAGGTGGGACATAGATCTGTGATTCTAACACTTAATAAATCACTCAACACCGTCAGTTCCTTAATATGCAAGCAATATACACTTCGCTAATAGAACAAAGCTTTGCAATAATCTATTGTATTCAAGCACTTAACATAGACAAATAGATCAGATCGAGTAGATCAAGAACTAAATATAACCATATAGATTAGATCTAACATTCTCACATCTAATAAGCACAAAGCATAGGTAGATTTATCTAAATACATCCAAGCACTTAGAAAATAACATGAAAATCACATAGGACAAAACACAAATCATCATAACATAGGATTTACGTGGTTCACCCCCACCTTGGGGCTACGTCCACCAACTCTTATTCTTTATAGTCTCCAGTCAATTGGTTACAAGCACAGAGCCTCAAAACCCTTACTCCACACAGGACAGAAGATTTGCGCAGCTCGCTAGATCCTTCTTCCTTGTGTTACATCACAAATTCTTCTACAGTCTCGCACAAGGACTTGCACTCAGCTCTGCAAGTCTTACACAGAATGCACAAATCCCTTACAATCCACACTAGCACTTAGCCTTTAGCACTTAGATTACCAGCCTACTAGTTTTCTTTCTACATTGCCTAGCCTTCTATTTATACTTTACAAAATAGTCCTAAACATAGGTAAAACCCATGGGACGACATCCCAATCCCATTACATTATCCCCCAAAACCCAAAAAGGACCCAAAAGTGGGCCAAGATCCCTTGATCTCTGCTTCGTCTTGCACTCCTCCTTCGACAGGTTGTTGAAGTCCCAACATAGGTCAATATGACCAATAATCTCCCAAAACTTGGTCAAGGGGCAACATAAATCATTATCAGGGTTTGCAATCTCTAGCACGGGTGCATGGGTCAAGAGGTATTTCAGTTCCTAAAATCTTTCTTCACATTTTGATGTCCAAGTGAATTTAACCCCCTTTTTTTGAAGGGCAGTGATTGGACAACCAATCTTGGAAAACCCTTTTATGAACCTTCTATAGTATCCTACTAAGCCCATGAAGGATATAATATCAGATACATCCTTTGGGGTAGGCCATTCCATAATAGATCTAATCTTGTCAGTGTCTACTGCTACCCCTTCTTTAGAAATAACATGGCCTAAGTAATGGACTTGCTTCTGGAAAAAGTTGTACTTGCTAAACTTAGTGTAGAGATGATACTCTCTTAGTATTTGAAGTACAAGTCTAAGATGTTCTTCATTATCCTCTCTGTTCTTGGAGTAGATTAAGATATCATCAATGAAAACCAATACAAATTTGTCCAGAAATTTGCTGAGTACATTATTCATCAAGCACATAAAAGTGGCGGGGGAATTGGTTAACCCAAATGGCACCACCACAAATTCATAGTGACCATACCTCATTCTAAAGGATGTTTTGTGGATGTATTCATCCTTAATTCAGACTTGATGGTATCTATACATTAATTCAATCTTCGAGAAAATGGAAGCACCTCCTAATTGGTTGAACAAGTCGTCAATTCTTGGTAAGGGGTACTTGTTCTTTATGGTTGTCTTATTGATTTGCCTATAATCTATGCACAGTCGAAGTGTGCCATATTTCGTTTTCACAAACAAGATGGGTGATCCCCATGGAGATACACTCGGTCAGATGTATCCTTTGTCCATCATCTCCTTTAGTTGTAGCTTGAGCTCAACTAGCTCTAGCGTACTCATCCTATAGGGAATTCTATATGCTAGCATTTCTCCTGGTGCAAGTTCTATCGAGATGTCAATGTCTCTTCTCGGAGGTAGACCTGGTACCTCTTATGGAAACACATCTTTATATTCTCTTAATATGGGGTGGTCCTATAAATTTGATTTTTCATCCTGAATAGATTCCAACAACTGTATTTCATATAAAGGACACCCCTTTCTGCAATATTTTTTTCATTTCAAGGGTTGATATTTGTCTAACTGAGATAGGATTCTGAATCCCTTAGAGGGTTATATTTATCCCTTCTTTATTTACACATTCTAAATTTTTATGGTAACAGTCCAACTTAGTTTTATAAGCAACCAACCAATCCATACCAATAAACAAGTCATAATATCCTAGGGGAAGTATGTTAAGGGTTGCTCGAGTGGGAAATCCATCCACGATGAATTGGAAAGATGGTATGACCTCTGCTACTGTTATTTTGGTCCCAGTGGCTATTTGTACCAACCACAACTTAACATGTCTAACTGGTTGTAGTTTACACTTATCAACAGTATGAGGGTCCACATAACTCAAATTAGAACCAGGATCAATTAATATAGAAACTATATGGTTGGTGATCATACCTTCCATCTCCACCATTGAAGATTGGTGGTCAGATTGTTTATTTTCCAAGGCTGCATAAATTTGTGGCATGCTCCTAGACACATAATTGACGGTGGTAGCTTCTTGGATATTGTAGGCTCTCCTACTGTTCTATTTCCTGTTTGGAAAATCCCTCAGCCAATGATATTCTCCACAACCCCAACATTTTAAGGGTTCTTTCTTTAGGTTATCAATCTTTCCTAGGACTGCCTCAAAAGGTTTATTTCCACTCTGAGAGGGGAAATTTTGCTGATACACACTTCTAGTAGGAAGGTTCATCCTAGAAACCTTACCATAGTTCTTAAAGCTTGAGGATTTAAACCCCTTCTTCTTGAATCCCGAACTACTCTTCTTCTTCCAGTCCTCATGAGGTTCCGTCTAATTCTCGAACTGTTCATAAAAATACCTCGCCTTCTAGATGGTTTCTTCTAAGGTATTTGGTTCTTCAAACTCAATCCTGTCTCGGTAGGTCTAAGGTAACCCACTAATAAATCACTGCATTTTTACCTTTTCATCCTTTATGTAGGGTACATACCTTAGTAGCTCGAGGAATTTATTAACATATTCATCTATGGTGAACTATCCCAACCTAAGTTCATAGAACTCCTTAGTTTTCCCATCCATGTATTTCTCTGACAGATACTGCTTCCTGAAGTATTTCTTGAACTGTTTCCATGACAAATCCTTCTCATGGACTCCCTTCACATTCCTAAGGTCTTCCCACCAAATGGTTTCCTTTCCATTCAGGTTGAAGATGGCTATTCAAGCCTTCAAGTTTTCAGAGTAGTCATGGACTCTAAAGTACTTCTTTAAACCAAGCAGCCAAGATTCAGCCTCTTCTCCTTTCTTAATCTCTCCATTGAAAGAGGGTGGTTTGGATTTCTTGAATTCTTCAGGATCACGACTTTTGGAATTATTTCGCTTCTTCCCTTTCCCTTGAGAATGTGAGCTAGTTTTCATACTAGAAGATCCCTCGGAGTTGCCAACTTCCTTCCCAGAGGACTCTCCCAATGAGTGTCCCCTGCCTCTAGGTTGGGCCTTATTCGAGGTACTTCTCCTAGTATGGTCTCTTATGGGGTCGTGTTTTTGGATCTCAGGTGGAATTTGACTTCTCTTCACATGTTGTTGGTCCACATGACTATTTGCAGGTTCATGCTACAATTTCCTCTTTATGTCGGATAAGCTTTGCAACAAGACTGCATTAATTTCTATTTGTTTTTCTTTCTCCTTTATCAATTTATCATTGTCAGCCTTGCAACTCTGTAATTCAGCCCTGAGGATCCTTATAGTTCAGCCAGATCCGGAGGGGTTTCCACCTCCCTCCTTTCGTCAGATTCTTCGTCTCTATTGTGGGAGTCATCCTCGACTTCATAGCACATCACCATCGTTTAGACTTGAAGTTTTCCCATGATTTACTGACTACTTGAGTTCTGAAAAAACACTTATTGTTAGCCAACGATATATTAGTTTATGAACAACACACAGTTCAAATTTCTTAAATGCACACACATAGTAGAAAGTTTCATTCTTTTCCTCAAAAAAATTTAACTAGACTCTTTAAGAAAGATGTAAGATAGGGTGTCACTCTTAAAAGTACTCTAAATACAGTTTTTAAGAGACTCGTCCATGAGCCCAATTAGTCCAAGTGTTGTAACCATGCTCTGATACCAATTTGTAACAAACCGATGGTGGGGCATAAAAATTTCGTTCTCCTTAAATAATCAAATCCTCTATCCATGGTCTCTAATTTGGAAATCGGGGCCTAGCCCCTTTTTATTTTATTTTTCTCCAGCGACCATCGAATATGACCATGGGATATGACCGAACGCCAAGGCCACAAGTGCCTACTCCGATGCTTCAGAACTTTGGGCTTCAACATAATTCAAAGAAGAACCTTGCAAAACCTCCAGAGTACTAATACTTCGAAGTGCACCATCCGACACCGCGTGTCCTCGGGGATTTTCGACGGCCTTGATTCACTTCAGGATTTCGACATTCAGGAGTTCTGAGCATATACACTCTATTCTCCGGAAGTAATTTATTTTAGAGTCAAGGATCGTGCGCCATGAATCCATGGTGATCAAAAGTTACGATCTCCTTGGGGCTTTGATGTTTAGAGGTTCCGAGCACTCCAACTCTTTTTCCTCCGAAGTACTCCGTACCCGCAGTTCCAGATCCGACACCACACATCCATCTAAATCAATGGCTCGGGCCCACTTTGGGATTTCGGCGTTCGGGAGTCCAGACACTCACACCACCTTTTCTCCCAGAGTGAATTCACCCGAAGTCAAGGATCTATCGATGCAGGTCTCTTTCGAAATTGACGGTCACGATTTACTTTGGGACTTCGACGTTTGAGAGTCCTTACTCGCGTGACCCCACTTTCCTCCGAAGTGGCTATCTCCCAAAAAGGAATATCTACTAACACTTTTCCTTAGCTGAAAAATGAATCAGATGAACTCTGGCTCTCCGACCTTCGGGAGTTCTTGTTCAACATATTCCCTTTTCTCTTGTAGTGATTCCACCCAAAGTTGACGATCTGTCGACGTGTGTCTCCCACAGATCGACGTCTACAAATTACTTCGGATCTCCGGGCTTAGGGAGGTTCAACCTCTCCACACTCACTCTCTCCTAGATTTATTACACACGAGGTCGACGTGTGTCTCCCACAGATTGACGACTACAAATAACTTCATCTCTTCGAGATTTAGGAGGTTCAACCTCTCCACACTCGCTATCTCCTGGAGTGATTACACCCGAAGTCGATGATTTGCTGAAATATTTCCTTTCTCTTAGATCGACTTTATAGAAGGATTCCATTACTCCATGGATTTCCAAGGAACTTACGACTATCCACCTAGAAACTTTTCTAGGTATGATGGTCATGATCTAGCCAATACTGATGTGTTTGCCGATCGATGATCCATAGTGATTGCGGGGCCCCAACGTGCACACTCTTGATCAGAGAGCTCAACTTCCGCAATCTGAAAAGTAATCACCCAACTCAGTCTAACCAGAGTCATTGATATTCCAGTTCGATGAGATCAATGCCATTGGTGAATTGTGGGCCGCGAACTTGCGTGTTTGCTATTTCACCTTCACGCTCCACAGTGATTCCCCACCATCGATAGTCATTCACATATAAATGGTTCACAATGATTGTAGGGTCCAACCTTTGCAATATGGGAAGTGCTCACCTGACTCTAGTATAATCCTGGTCGTTGATCTTCCATTCCCAATGAGATAAATGATGTTGGTTGATTGTGGGACATGAACTAGCATGTCTGCTAATTTCACCTTCACGCTCCGCAATGATTCCCAACCATCAATTAAATCGAGCAACTCGTGTTTGATTCATTAACTCCAGTGTTTATTTGAGTCGATATGATGATCGAGATGGCTTCTCCCCCCATTAAATGACTCACATCCATATCTGCTGTCAGATTCTTAAGTCATATACGGTTCTTGTTACTCTAGTAGTTCGGGTAACTTGACTATCATGAAATTTGACATCTCAGAGCTTCGAGCTCCTGAGGTTCGTAAACCTTCATGAGCTAACTCCTTTAGCGTAGGGTTCCTAGACCCAGGTCACATGGACCTTCAAATGACTCTTGGGATATTAACCCTACTCTTAGTCGGGTTTTGGGTTAAGGACTTAGGCGCGAGTTCAGAGTCTCTTAAACTACTGGTCTTAAGGGAACGCCTCCCTAAATTGCAGAAATTTAAGCTCTGAAATAGGGCAAGGTAAACTCATGAGGTTACCAAAATGGTAGAAGTTCCCAGAGGTTTGTTCCGACTCTGGAACTGTACTGTAATTCCCTGGGGAAACACCTTTGATGTTTTGAACTGGCGCATATGGAAAATCAAGCAGAATCATAAGTTCTTGAGGGAAAAAACACATACTCATAACTTAATCATTTCAATACAGAAAGCATTTATAGACACATAAATACACACATGCATCCATTATTTCCAATTCAAAGCACAAGGCATGAAACACTTATCAGAACCATAAGTCGCGATGCGACTGCTGAAAGGGGTGCTCGTTTCCACCCAACCATTGTCTCAGTCACTCCTAATGGATTTACCACTGGCCACCCCCAATATTATACCTCGATGCTTTGAGATTCAATCTCTTTATTCTCACTCAATGAAAGTTAGGGATGAAGGTTACTCTCCTTCTCCCAATACATAAATAGATAGGGAAAAAGGTTACTCTCCTTCTCCCGACTCAGTCTCTATCTTCTACGATCAAAAATCACTTTATTCTTTCAGTCCTTCCTCGAACCCAAGAGCTTCCACTCTCATCTCTGCACTCTTAGTAGGTCTTCCTCTTCCCACCATGCTTCCTTTCTTGCCTTCCTCAGAAATATTGTGTGTGGCTCGAATTTCCAGTCTATGGTCAAGTCTGGAAGCCTTACAGATGGGAGGTCTTCCCCATTCCCTCATTAACTCTTGAGTAGATCTTCCCACCTACCAGCTTGACTTTAATTTATTCCTGGGACATAGGGTTGTTATGATCTTGAGAAATTAAATCCAACAAAGTACTAGTTCAGTGGAGGTTAATGTAACCATTTCTGGTCCCCTCCACCACATTTTCATAGCATTCGTGGTCTCTTCTTAGCACATCCCCTTTCCATCATTCATGCAACACATATCCATTTTATATTAAAATAACAAAATTTACATTCATCGACCTTTTATACAAAGGTCCATTAAATCAAACATTCACACCTTTGAGTTTTCCATAGTTCCTAGGACAATATAGTTATAATTACAAACTGGGGAAAACAAGGTGTTACATCAGTCAAGAAAACGTCCATTACTAGTTAGTGGACACCTCCTCAAACCCCATCATGGGGAAAAGACTTGAATTCACAGGTAATTACATGTAAGTTAGATAGGTAAGCACATTGCATCCATTGTACATACCATCTGCATATCACATTAGCATAGTTGTAGTTGTATTTTCATATTGTATTGTTTCACTATGTATATATGTATGCTCATGATCACATGTTAGACTAGAGATGCTCTTTATATTATTATATCATATATGAACAAGGGGTGATATCACTAACCTAAGGATTACTAATACATTTTTTTGATATTTAGTAGGCACATGTCATACCATATATGATTAGGTTCTCATGCACTCTACGGTGATAACATGTCCCCGAGTTGGAGCGAGATGTTATCCCCTACCATAGGGATAACTAAGGAGATCATGTCTCGAGGCCCATAGGTCCTAAACATGGAGTACCGAGAGGAAGATGAATTGAGAATGGCCTCGGAGAGCCCCTATTTTATTTATTGCAGTCCATTCATCATCAACAACAGTATCCATCCCCACTAGCCTAGTCCTGGAGTAGCGGTGAGTCTTGCTCCATGAGGTTATGAGTCTGAGTATCATGGTATGTATCACTCTAATTTTTGAAGCACTTGAATATCTTGTATCGAATCCTTCTTCTTTTCATGATGTTTGCTTGGAAATTATGCTCTTTGTCTCGTTTATACTTGGAAGGGTAACACGGTGCCCTAGTAAGTTGGTTTCCCTTTAGGATGGATTTCCATTCGGTGGGTCTATGAAAATTCATCGTCCATTCCCTCCATACTTACCACTTTCCATATTTATTCCTTCCATCTCCCCTATCCTTGTTTGAACATTGGGATTGGCCACGCTAGGAAGGGTTGTGCCTTGCCTTGTGGGAAGAAGGGGCTAAAGGACTAGAGGGTAAAAGTAGTTGGAAAGAGTTAAAAGCCAATGTTGAAACCTTTGAGATGCTTCACCCATGGATTCCCAAGAAAGAAGTGAAAATATTCTCAGTAAGAAAAGGGAACCCATAAGATACATAAACACTCAAGGTACTAGTTGATGGATAAGAGGCCTCATCACAAGCCTACCTATTATGACCATGGACATGTAGCAGTATGAAACTACCACATATTTGGTCACTAAACCTCTTGGTGGCATAACCAAGAGAAAGGGGGTCTCATCATGAGCCAACCTTCTCATTTCTGTGAAATGTTTGTGGATAACTGTTATAACCCTAAATTGCACCACACATGCTTACCTGGCATCAGGCCAACTCATATCCCTTCATTGCCAAAACATCTGCTGAACAACTCTTTAGAAATCCTCTTGTGTCAAGGTCCACGCTCCCTAACCCATTACTGCACACGTGTGCACACTGGCTGGCTCACTACAACCTACGTGTACCTAACAAAGCATGAAAAAAGGAAAGTTGCCGAAGGAACAAAAAGATATGGGTTAGTTAACTGAAACTCCCAGCCATGCATGCCCGAGGGTTTGTCCAAAACCCTAGCTCCTTCTAGCCTATAAAATAAGGGGTAGGGGTACCATTTGGAGAAGAAAAAAATATAGCGAAGAAACTCTGCCCATTTACGCAATCAATTGTCCCAACCCTTTAGCCTTTCCTCATGCCAAAGGAGATTTAACGCAAAGCAGTTGGAGGACAGAAGAAGAGGAGCCCAGGATCAGGATCAAGGAGTAGTGGCTGGTCTCGACTTTGATTGTAAGTTGATTCATTTTTTTCAAATATTAAAAGAATACTTTTCCCGTCCCAATGCATGAGTTATCTATGGTTTGGTTAATTTATTCTTAATTTCTAACCCTCAAGTAGAGAAGTAGCATGCATGCATAGTTGTTTGTCTTGATTGCAGGTCATCTTTGGAAGGAGCAGCGCAAGCAAGTGGTCAAAGCGCAACGGAGGATCTACATCGAACGCCGGTGACAAGGTTAGTAGTCATTCTCCATGCATGTATTGTGAAAGAGGGGTTTAAGTTTTGGGTTGTAAGTTAAAAAGTAATTTCTTTACGGTCAAAATCTGCATGCAAGTTTGACCCTAGTTTGCTAGTTCGTAGGGTATTTTTCCCAACAACAGAATTGGCGACCGTACTGGGGACAATACTCTTTAGGGTTTCTAGATTTCTTTAAAGTTTTTGGGTAGTTTAAAGAATAGGTGTTCTGTTTTTCTTTGCCTGTCTTTTTCTGTTAGGTCTGAGCTAGCAGGGAGCCTGGTTCTTCATACCAGTTTTCCCTGACTTTTTCTTGACGGTAGTTGTCGGGACACATAGAGGTACACACAGCCTGCAGAAGGCCTACACGCGTGTACCCGCGCCCTATCCTATTACATCCCGTGTGTGAACGCTAGCTGTAGGGATAACAGTAGTGTGTAGGAGTTTAGAAAACTTTGGAGGCAGTCCACCTCTTGCCTGCCAGAATTATACATTCTCAGGGGGTTTTATGGAATCCTATCTGAGTCTTGCTGGTTCACAGTCCTATCTCAGAGTGCTTTTTTCGCTTTGTTATTTCTTACATTATTTTTTATTTTCTGTTAGAAAAATCATCCAAGCCTTCAAGAGACCCTGGTTATCAATACCAGAGGCCTCTTCCTGGTCTGGGCTGCCTGTTTTTATTTTTGTCTTAGAATTTATACATACATGCCACCTATACAAGGTCAGCCTGCATGTACACGCTGCCTGTTTTAGCTCAGCATGCGTTTGCACGCGTGTTGTTTTAGTGACAGTAGCATGCTTGACATGATACTTTTTAATCGGGGTGGGGAAATCATCCCCTCCTTTGATGAGAAGTATTCCTCTTAGGTGTTTGAGTCTAGGGTTGAACAGTCAGTAGGTTAGGTCCTCTTACCCATAGCCTGTTTTTTCTCAGTTGATAGTTGACAAAAAATATAAAAAGGAAAATTTTGTTTTATGGTTTTTAGACAAGCGTAAGAGTCTTTGTTTTCTTGATTTCCATTGCGTGTATTTACTTTGATTCTTTGCGATCTGTGCTTTAAGCCAAAATTTGTTTTTCTTGGTTTTGTGCTTGTCGGTATTTTCCCTTTGTTGCTTTATTAGCACTTAAATAAAAAAAAAATCTCTTTTTCATTTTCTTCTTTGTTTGAAGAGTGTGTTTCTGCATCATTAGCTAGGGAGAAGTCTTTTGTTTCGTAAGTTTTTGCAGTGCATTTAGAGCATAAGTAGCTCGTAGTCGAGAGAAATTCCTTTATGATTGCTGCATAAAATCTTAGAAAAATTGAAAAGAAAAAGAAATCTTTCTTTGTGAAAAGTTGCTGAGATTTTGCATTTAGTAAAAGTTTTGTTTCCAGCTTTTTTCATTCGTCTTTACACATCATCAGTTTCACCTTCATACCCCATGACGTAAGAAAACCCATAAAAGCAATGCTAATTTAAAATATATTAGACTTTTTGTTTGTAGGGTTCACAAACTAGTTCAGGACTAGGGCCTTGGATTAGGTTGGAGAGGAAACTCTCCAAGGCCATTCAAAACCAAACATTGGAGTCTGCGATAGGGAGTGTCTAAGTCCAGTTTTGTGGAAGTTATCCATGACCCCCCTCTAACACAGGGGATAAACACGAGGTCGCGTGTGAAAAGGTAGCACAGATAACCCCTCCAAAGCCGGACCAATTGTAGTGGAGAACACATATCGAGGGCTTGTTTTTGGATTCCGTCGTTTGCATTTGCCACGGGGCTTCGTGGGTCTCAAATCCATTCAAGTTCCTCAGTTGTCTTCTGGACCATTTTCTCTCGATACCCTTGATAGGTTTCGGGCTTGATACTCTGCTCATTGTGGTCTACCTGACTTTCGACTGTACCCGCCTGGTGACTATTCGCGTGCTGGCAACCTAGTTGCCAATCTTTTTAGGGACATACACAGGTGACTGCAGGGGTATACCGTGGTACCTAGGACAGACATCGGGCCACGCTTTGCAGAGTATACCCGGAGGGTGCTTCCGTGTTCGAGTTGCACTTGCAACGGTAAGTTGCTCTAGTGTTGGTTGTTGTAACTTTTCTTCCAAATAGTTTAGTGATTGCTTGTCTTATCTCTTAGGGGCTTCTTGTTTAGTGTGTGTTACTGTTTGAACGTGTAGAATACCTTAGCGTGTCTTGAATCTTCTCACACAGTGGAGGATCCCGAGCTCCGCCGATCACGAAGGCTTCTGGGCCTACCGCCGGTTATACTGGAGCCGCCCCCACCACCATTGAGGCAGAAGCTAGACCAACAAGGGTCTTTTGAAGCGACCGGGTTACAAACCATTGTGCCCGAAGAACTCCCGGAGGAATAAACCGCCAATATTGGCTCGGTTGAAACCCCAATCATTGATACCTGGCCACAGGTTATTGTACCAATCCAATTTTACTGGTTCACAGGGGGTTTTCTGGAATCCTGTCTGAGTCTTGCTGGTTCACAGTCCTATCTCAGATTGCTTTTTTCGCTTTGTTATTTCTTACATTATTTTTTCTTTTCTGTAAGAAAAATCATCCAAGCCTTTAAGAGACCATGGTTATCAATACCAAAGGCCTCTTCCTGGTCTAGACAGCCTGTTTTTATTTTTGTCTTAGAATTTATACATACACGCCGCCTGTACAAGGTCAGCCCGCGTGTACACGCTGCCTGGTTCAGCTCAGCATGCATTTGCACGCGTGCTGTTTTAGTGACAGTAGCGTGCTCGACAGGCTACTTTTTAATCAGGGTGGGGCAGTCATCCCCTCCTTTGATGAGAAGTATTCCTCTCAGGTGTTTGAGTCTAGGGTTGAACAGTCAGTAGGTTAGGTCCTCTTACCCTTAGCCTGCTTTTTCTCAGTTGATAGTTGACAGAAAATATAAAAAGGAAAATTTTGTTTTATGGTTTTTAGACAAGCGTAAGAGTCTTTGTTTTCTTGATTGCCATTGCGTGTCCTTACTCTGATTCTTTGCGATCTGCGCTTTAAGCCAGAATTTGTTTTTCTTGGTTTTGTGCTTGTCGGTATTTTCCTTTTGTTTCTTTATTAGCACTTAAATAAAAAAAAAATCTCTTTTTCATTTTCTTCTTTGTTTGAAGAGTGTGTTTCTGCATCATTAGCTAGGGAGAAGTCTTTTGTTTCGTAAGTTTTTGCAGTGCATTTAGAGCATAAGTAGCTCATAGTCGAGCGAAATTCCTTTATGATTGCTGTATAAAATCTTAGAAAAATTGAAAAGAAAAAGAAATCTTTCTTTGTGAAAAGTTGCTGAGATTTTGCATTTAGTAAAAGTTTTGTTTCCAGCTTTTTTCATTCATTTTTGCTTTCGTCTTTACACATCATCAGTTTCACCTTCATACCCCGTGATGTAAGAAAACCCATAAAAGCAATGCTAATTTAAAATCTATTAGAATTTTTGTTTGTAGGGTTCACAAACTAGTTTAGGACTAGGGCCTTGGATTAGGTTGGAGAGGAAAATCTCCAAGGCCATTCAAAACCAAACATTGGAGTCTGCGATAGGGAGTGTCTAAGTCCAGTTTCATGGAAGTTATCATGGACCCCCCTCTAACACAGGGGATAAACACGAGGTCACATGCGAAAAGGTAGCGGAGATAACCCCTCCAAAGCCAGACCAATCGTAGTGGAGAACACATATTGAGGGCTTGTTTTTGGATTTCGTCGTTTTCATTTGCCACGGGGCTTCGTGGGTCTCGAATCCGTTCGAGGTCCTCAGTTGTCTTCTAGACCATTTTCTCTCGATACCCTTGACAGGTTTTGGGCTTGATACCCTGCTCATTGTGGTCTACTCGACTTTCGACTGTACCCTCCTGGTGACTGTTCGCGTGCTGGCAACCTAGTTGCCAATCTTTTTAGGGACATACACAGGTGAATGCGGGGGTATACCGTGGTACCTAGGACAGACATCAGGCCACGCTTTGCAGAGTATACCCAGAGGGTGATTCCATGTTCGAGTTGCACTTGCACCAGTAAGTTTCTCTAGTGTTGGTTGTTGTAACTGTTCTTCCAAATAGTTTAGTGATTGCTTGTCTTATCTCTTAGGGGCTTCTTGTTTAGTGTGTGTTACTGTTTGAATGTGTAGAATACCTTAGTGTGTCTTGGATCTTCTCACACAATGGAGGATCCCGAGCTTCGTCGGTCACGAAGGCTTCTGGGCCTACCACCGGTTATATTGGAGCCTCCCCCGCCACCATTGAGGCGGAAGCTAGACCAACAAGGGTCTTTTGAAGCGACCGGGTTACAAACCATTGTGCCCAAACAACTCTCGGAGGAATCAATCACCAATCTTGGTTCGGTTGAAACCCACACCACTGATACCTGGCCACAAGTTATTGTATCTTGGCTTGGTTGAATGCTTTTCCTTATGCTGGAGGTCATATCCCTCCCTCGTCCCCTTCGCTTGGTGGTCCGCATCAGCAGTCTACCGGGCAGCCTTCACACACTAGTTTAATTGGAGCCAGGAGTCAAGGAACACTTGCACATAGTATGCTGGTAGGTTCGTCACCATTTTTTTGGAATGAGACGTTTGGTAACAACACTTTCGCATCCACCACTTTCCCGTCTGGGGGAAATCCTATTTTTGGACAGTCTACTCCTGCACAGGGTACTACTCCTGTGCAGGGGGCACATATAGCAGGACTTTGGAACTTAGGACAAGGATCCGTTCCCTCCTCTGGAATTCCGTTCTGGGGTAATTCTTTCCACAGTCAATGGAACCCTGGATAGACTACTATGCCTCTCCCATCAGGACCGGCATGGGGTAATCCTTCCCAAAGTCCTTCAAACACGATGCATGCCCAACATCCTATGTCCTTTATGGGAAATCAGCCGATGATGTCTCCACAGATGCAAAATCCTTATGTTGGTTAGGGCCATGGTTTCTACCAAAACCAGGGCCAGTAGCCAAAATTTTCCTGGCAACCTGGTGCCAGTCAAACTCCAGGACCCTTTTTCCTAGGTTATTAGCAGCAACCCAAACTACCATTCCTAGCGACGTTACACTTGCCATATTTGACAAGGTTGTTAAATGACCCTATTTGTCACGATGCACATTGGCCTCCTATGCCAACGAAGTTTCCTTCGGACATTCCAAAGTTCGAGGCCAAGCCTAACGAAGATCCAGGTGATCATGTGACTACCTTCCATCTTTGGTGTTCATCTAACTCATTGAAAGATGACTCCGTATAGTTGCGATTGTTTCAACGCACTCTTATCGGGAGTGCCACAAAATGGTACATCGAGCTTGATTGCTCAAGATTCTCTTCTTTTGGTGAACTGGCGATGGCCTTCCTTAACCATTTCCAGTTACCTGTGAGATACGACGCTGGCACAGAGTTGCTCGCCAATTTCAAACAGACAACAATGGACCATATGTCTGATCATATCTGAGAGTGGAGACGCTGGAAGAGTATAATCAAAGTACCTATCCCACCAGCATTCCTTCTTGAGTGGTTCCTTAAGTCTCTGGTCCCACAATTATCCAAAGACGTCGCAACTTCCGGGGTTTTCTCCGAAGAAGATGCCATCATGAGGGCTCAACAATTTGAGCTCATCTATTCTCAGTCTGGTTTATTATACAACATCTTGCCGGATGCACCACGATCGATACTGGATAAAACTAGACAGAGAGTTGGACCACATGCCGATGGTATTGTTGGTTCAGCACAAACCAAGCCCGCTGAGCAATTGACAAAACAATTGCAACAATTATCTATACAACACTCAGCGGCCAACCAGACTACTGCTTTGGCTGCTCCTCCTACCCAAACGTTGGAAGTACACTCTGTGCAGTCGACTAACCCAAAGGCCACCCAGCAGCCTGAAGGGAAGAAAAAACAACGAAAGAAGGGTAAGAGGGATAAAAAACCCACTGATAATGCTAGCGAGGACACCACAGAAAAACGAAAGGAGAGGTATCCGTGCAACTTGTGTGCAGAAGACCACCCGACCCATCTTTTTCCTCGACTTGCAGAGGCCCAAAAGTTTGTGACACAGCAATAGCAGGCAGTGTTGACTAATCCCTTTCAACATGGGAAAAATTTAACTCAAGCCTCTACAAGTGCTGAAGGGGGTAGCCAAGAAACTTGCCCTCCTCCAAACAATCCCTCATCTGTGAACGTATATATGGTTAGGGGTGATGCTTTCATAACAACTAGAGTGCACGACTATAGTAAACCAAGAACTTTTGAGAAGGGTAAAGAAACTGAACTCCCATCTCTTCCTCTACAGATCGAGAAGACGTTGGGAGAAACAATGACATGCATTCCAAAGGGTGCATTTAAGAAAGCTTCTCACAACCCAAACGCAAGGGCTGCCCATAATTACTCTGTGGTGGAGGATTTATCACAAACCCCTTGTGCGATGTCTGCTTTGGAGGTCCTCCAAAGTTTCCCTGCTCAGAGGAAAGCCTTGTTAACTACTTTGGGCTCTACTGAGACTTGTAATCCAGGTACCATCATGTTAGATACAACCGACTTAAAACCTCATCTGCCTTACCACGTAGCATTTCAGATAGTAGTGGCTCATCCCATGAAAACTTTTACATGGAATATCTTCCTCACGGTGGTCGACGAGGGCGCCTCAACATGCGTTATGTCGTTAGCATGTTGGAAGGCCATTGGCCAACCTTCTTTGTCTCCATCACCTACTCTCCTCACTACTTTCGACGGTCGTTCTTTTCGACCACATGGAATTTTTCCTTCTTTCCCTGTGCAGTTAGGAGGGAAAACCATGTGTGTCGAAGTAGAGGTAGTCGATGCTCCCCTCGACTATAATCTCTTGTTAGGATGGAGTTGGACTTATGTTATGCAAGATGTGGTTCCTACAGTTTTCCGAGTCTTGTTGTTTCCACACGAGGGTCGGATAGTGACCATCGATCAATTGTCCTTCTCTAGACCTGACCCAGCCTTGGGGGCATCCACAGTCCCCATGATTGATAATCCTCAACCAGGTGTCATTAACGTAGGAGTTGGTTTGTGCCCATCCTTGATGGGTACCTTCGATTACCCACCTCCTCACGATGATGTCAAATTTATATCTAATCACCATAAGGTTGATATTTTTCAAGTTTCATCATTCCGCATGACTTACTTTGAGGATCCTTGGATTCTTCCTTCCCCATCAACCACGATGGATGAGACAGGGCATTCCGGCATGCCCATGCCCTTGTCGACCGCTGAACTCGCATACTCGTTAGTCCAGCAAGCTTCAGCTAACCATGATCTGACTCCCGCACAAGAGTTAGATTCACTTCTAGAGCCTATTTGGGCTAAGGTTTCTCTTGCTAACATTGATTCGTTAGACTTAGTCTTGCCTTCTGACGAAGTAGTAATCAAAGCAATGACTAGTCCAAAAAAACCTTGGGAATATCTTCATCATAGATCATACTTTCTCCCCGAGTTAAGCCGAATCGAAGCAGGAGAATTCACCATTACCATGATGGGAGATCAGCCATGTCCTATTAACCTCTTAGCTACACAGGAAATTTATGCTGAGGGAAATATGGCGACTATCGCTGAAACCATACCCATCAACATCTCCCGAAACCCTGGCATCATGGAGAATGTCTTCGTCGGAGTAGATTGTTCCCCCGAAGAGATTCAAATTTACACGGATCTTTTCAAAGAATTCCACGACATTTTTGCCTGGTCTTATGAGGAAATGCCAGGTATTGATCCGAAAATAGTTGAACATGAAATCACAACGTATCCTGATGCTAAGCCTGTTCGACAAAAACTTCGTCCAGTCAATCCTAAGAAAGCAACAACCATCAAGATTGAGGTTGAGAAATTGATAAAGGCAGGTTTCATTTATCCTATTCATTTGAATCAATGGGTGTCAAACCCCGTGCTGGTCAATAAAAAACAAGGCACGATTCGTGTATGTACCGATTTCCATGATTTGAACAAGGCATGTCCCAAAGATAATTTTTCAACACCATTCATTGACCAGATCATTGATGAATGTGCTAGTTGTGAAGCCTTTTCGTTCATGGATGGTTTTTCGGGATATAATCAAATCCAAATCAAACCTGAAGACCAACACAAAACGACATTCATTTGTCCGTGGGGTACATTCGCCTATTGGAAGATGCCTTTTGGCCTTAAAAATGCTAGAGCCACGTTCCAGCGGGCCATGTCTTTTGCGTTTCATGACCTCAAACACATAGTCGAGGCCTATCTAGATGATTTAGCATCACACTCTAGCAA
>SNQJ01S0000110.1:227290-241012 GCA_010110895.2 Picea sitchensis
ATTTTGAAGTTGTTGCTCGAGCTCTGAAGTACAACCATCAGGCCGAATCAACTTCTGGAAGATGGGTACTCTATATGTATATCTTTATGATTTCGAGATGTAGCTCCACTGTGTATTATTCACGGCTACTCTTTATATTTATTTGACATAGATCTACAGTGTATTTGATTGGTAGCCATGGCTCTATTTTATCCCGAGCATGGGTATGCCCACCTCAGTGAGACATTTGTTATTTTGTAGATGACACCTCCTGGTTCTTGATCCTCGGGCTCACTCATTTAGCACATCAGTAAAGATTGGTAAAAGATTGGTAATGTATTTCGGCCATCAGATGCTCTTCTGACCTCACACATTAGGGGGCATCTGTTATAAACCTAAATTGCGCCACACATGCTTACCTGGCATCGGGCCAACTCATATCCCTTCATTTCCAAAACATCTGCTGAAAAACTCTTTGGAAATCCTCTTGTGTCAAGGCCCACGCACCCTAACCCATTAATGCATGTGTGTGCATGCTGGCTGGCTCACTATAGCCCGTGTGTACCTAACAAAGAATTAAAAAAGGAAATTTGTCGAAGGAACAAAAAGCTATGGGTCAGTTAATTTAAACGCCCAGCCATGCATGGTCGAGGGTTCGTCCAAAACCCTAGCTCCTTCTAGCCTATAAAAGAAGGGGTAGGGGTACCATTTGGAGGAGGAAAAAATATAGCCAAGAAACTCTGCCCATTTACGCAATCCATTGTCCCAACCCTTTAGCCTTTCCTCATGCCAAAGGAGATTTAATGCAAAGAAGTTGGAGGATAGAAGAAGAGGAGCCCAGGATCAGGATCAAGGAGTGGTGGCCGGTCTCGACTTTGATTGTAAGTTGATTCATTTTTTTCAAATAATAAAAGAATACTTTTCCCGTCCCAATGCACGAGTTATCTATGGTTTGGTTAATTTATGCTTAATTTCTAACCCTCAAGTAGAGAAGTAGCATGCATGCATAGTTGTTTGTCTTGATTGCAGGTCATCTTTGGAAGGAGCAACGCAAGCAAGTGGTCAAAGCGCAATGGAGGATCTACATCGAACGCTGGTGACAAGGTTAGTAGTCATTCTCCATGCATGTATTGTGAAAGAGGGGTTTAAGTTTTGGGTTGTAGGTTAAAAAGTAATTTCTTTACGGTCAAAATCTGCATGCAAGTCTGACCCTAGTTTGCTAGTCTGTAGGGTATTTTTTCCAACAACAATAACACTATCACCTCTGGTCATCAAGAAAAGACAATGTCCCTCAACTTTTGGGGGCATTTATGAGCCTAGTGGCACGTTTGGGCTTCATCTGGGGCCTTTGGAGGCTAAGTGCCCTACCTTTTAGGCTCAATGTTTCACCTTAGGGCCTGAAAGTCACCCTAGAAGGGCATGATGTCACCCTTGGAGATGTCTTTAGATACTGTTATAGCCCTAAAATGCCCTACCTATGCATACATGGCATTGGCCTTTCTACTTGCACAAGTTGCCAAACTATTGCCGAGGATATCTCTTTAAAAAAACATTTTTTGGAGCATGTACGTGCTCTACTACATTACTTCCCACATACATGCGCTAGATGTATGCTAGACATCCCACGTACATACGTGAGCTTCATTAAACAACTTGTGTTTACCTCTAAAAGTTGTAAAAAATAAAAAGTTGCAAGGAATTCGACGAAGTTTACAGGAAATTGAGGGTTTCCCAACCAATTCAACCTCTATAGCCCATTCCCAAACCAAATAACTATCCTTTTTTCATATAAAAAGAGGTCTTGTAGTCCCATTCCAACATCAAGTATTAAAACAAATAAAATCTACCAAAATCCCTTCTCCCTCTTATTCCAAATATTGTAGCCCTTTATGAGATTTGGCCTCAGTATTCCCTCTCTATCCCTTTCTCCTATACAATCCCTTCCCTTTCCCTAAAGTGATCAGTTGATTGTGAGAGAAGGATTTGGGATTATGCACTTGGATAAACATTAAGAGGATCCTATACTTGGTTTGTGGAGCGTCAACCGCTGAAGGTTGTAACTTTTAATCTCCACAATGAATAAAAAAAATCCCTTTCTTATCCCAAATATTATGTGTTTATGATTTTTATTTGATTCCTTCATAGTGGTTTATATCTAACCCTAATATTTATGAGTAGAGATAGAATGTTTGTAGAATTGGTTGCCTAAGTGTTCTTGTAGGTTAGCTTTGGGAGGAGACCAACAACCTGGAAAACTACAAAGGTGGAGAAGGTCTACATTGAACGTTAGGACCAAAGGTACTACTTATGACCTACTTTCCTATCTCTTTCTATTCATTTGTTTAGAGTGTTTGGGGTAGTTTAGAATAGGATTGTATTTTAAGGGATATCAAATCTCTTCTTGTACTTTGACCTTGGTATAGTAATAGGGGGGTTTTCCCCGCTAGAAGAATTGGTGACTCCTGATTATAACAAATATTTCTTGTTGTATTTGGCTGCTGCAGAGTCGACCGTTGACATGGTCTTGGTTCAGGAGGATGACATGCTCAAATACCACGTTATCTATTACCTTAGCCGAGGCCTAGTGATACCGAAACTCAACTACTCTCATGTTGATAAACTTGCTTTGGCGGCTGCCCATGTTTTCCAACAGTTTCATCACTATATATTACTTTGCAAGACCACCGTCATTGCCATCATCAACCCCTTCCAATATGTGTTAACGCGATGGGTCATTGGCAAAAATATCAGTAGATGGATAGTTATCCTACAAGAGTTTGACTTGGATTTTGTCTCCACGAAATCTAAAAAGTCATTGGTCTTTTCTGAACTAATTTCAGAACTATCGATCGAGTCTGGTGATATTATACCCGAAGAGTCACCTATCAACACAGATCTTTTTCTAATTGCATCTTCAGACCCCTGGTATGGAGATATACTTGTGTATCGTCAAAATTATAAGTGCCCTACTTCTTCTTCTCATGTTGAACGTCAATGAATATGACACCAAGCATGAAACTGTCTCATCCTCAATGACACTTCGTATTGTCGAGGCGTAGATTGCATTATTCGATGATGTCTTACCCATGAAGAATCATATCTCATTTTAAATGACTGTCACATCGGAGCATGTGACAGTCATCTGTCTGAGTTGGAAACAACCCAAAAGATTCTTTGCACATGATACTTCTGTCCCTCGTTAATCAAATATTGTGTTGAGGCGGTTAAGAAGTGTCACCCATGCTAGATATTCTGTCAGAAGATGCGAGCACACCATGCTCCTATGTTTTCGGTCATTACTGTCGGTCCCTTCACCAAGTGGGGGATTGATTTCACTACATGTCACCCAAATTATTCCCGGGGGCATCGCTATATCATCATAGCAGTAGACTACTTCACTAAGTGGGCTGAAGCTATGCCTACATTTAACAATGATGGGGAAATTGCTGCCCTTTTCATTTTCAATCAGATAGTAGAAAGATTCGGTATCCCAAAGGAGATTGTCACTGACCATGGACTTCCAGAATAAAATGATGGCTGAATTAACATCAAAGATTGGGTTTAAACATGAAAATTCATCACCTTATTACTCGCAAGAGAATGGTCAGGTAGAAGCTGTGAATATGTCTCTCAATACTATTCTTCAACGGACAATAAATTCAGCCAAGTCAAATTGGAATTTGATGTTATATTCGACATTATGGGACTATATAACTTCTGTAAAGACTGCTACCGGTTTTTCACCTTTTCAACTCATCTATGGACTGGAGACAGTCTTACCTATTGAGTGTCAAATACCTTCTTTGAATTTGGCAGTGGAACTACTGCCCGACACTACGCTTCTTGAGGAGTGTCTTCTATATCTTGAGCAACTCTATAGTAAGCGTTGTGATGCAACCTTGGCTAACGAGGATCATTAGCAACGAGTTAAGTGTCAATATGATTGGTTTGTTCGTCCTTGGATTTTATTTGAAGGCGATCTTGTCCTGGTTTATGACCAAGACAAAGATCCCCCAGGGGAAGGAAAGTTCAAACCCATGTGGTTCAGATATTTCATCGTGAAAGAGGTATTATAGAAATGGGCTCTACCTTAAGAAGTACTACTCTTAGGTCAGTTACCTGGGTGGCTTCTTGTATATATGTATAGTATTTTATACATTTTTGTGTTTTTTCATTTTATGGATGTGTAGTTATTTATGTTTTCTTTTTCACTATGGCATATGTCAAGTGAATCAAAGGTTTACTTTGGGTTCGCGGACGATGCTAGTCGACACACTCAGAGTCTTGCCTTCGCAGCTTGGGTGATTTTCACACCTGGAGGCCAATTTCTATCTTCCGAAGGTATTTGTCTATGTGCCACAACTAATAATGTTGTTGAGTATAGTGCCATGATGCAATCTCTACGTGACACTTTGTCACATGGTATTTCTCACCTCCGGGTTTATTTAGATGCTCAACTGGTTGTGTCCTAGTTAAATGGGGTTTACTGTGTTTATGATCCCACTCTTCACCGACGATTCCTTAGGGTACATATCTTAGAACAATCTTTTGATTATATTACTTATATTCATGTTCCTAGGAGATTTAATCATTTAATTGACACTCTAGATAATCAAGTTTTAGATTGGCATGTTGCTGACATGTAAAAGTAAAATACACACATACACATGTAAATACATTTGTAAAAAATGTCATCCGTAAAACAAGAAAATTATATATATATATATGTCCAAAATAGTGTCATGATTGCAAAGTAGGCATGGAAGCCTCACTATAATCGGTATACATCGTTGGGATTAAGCCCTCAAAATACCTAGTACAAAAAGTTCCCTTGACACATAAGTAGTCCGACGCTATCTAAGGTCTAGGCCTAGGAAAACGACGTTCACAAGACACCGAAATAACCGGACCTGGGTCCGAGGCACCCCTACTAGATGTGGCTGCATAGATGGGGGGAGATCCTTGATCTCATCCATAAGAACTATGTGAGTGAGAGCAGTGGGGTTCCTCTCCACTTGTCATAGGAATTTATCAATGTCTCTAGCTGGGGGTCCTCCCACAACTTCTGGTCTTCCTGCTGCTGCTGGCCCTATCTCTGGTCGAGGACGATGCCTGGTCCTAGAGAAGTCTCCCGGTCGAATAGGTCCCACATATGTAGACAATAGATTTGTAAGTTAGTACTCTGACACATACATAAAAAGGATATATATGATTTTTTTTTATATCTTTAAAAAATATATGTTACCTATCTCGCCGTGCTCCTCACCAGGGGGCATGAGCATGTCATGATATCTAATGAAGATAATCCTTCATAGGGATAGTCCTCTATGATTGGAATCTGACGTGCTCACTAGTCGAAGAATTTGTCATCGAAGGCCTCTTGGGTCCTTCCTCCACCATGTCTAGGCAGTAAGACCGCCCACCTGCACAATGCTAGGAAGGAGGCAATATGCCCCTGTACTGTCTCTCTCGGACTGAGACAAGGCACCCTCTCGAAGAAAAATGAGCATAGAACGATACCAAATCCAAATTTCTTTTTGGTACGCCTACGACGCTCTATGAGCTATATATTCATGCATAATAGCATGGTAGTACTCCATTCAAAGATCATTTCCTCTAAACACTAAACTGCACAGTGCATCTGTGCACAAGAGGCCTGATAGAGTGTTGTGGATCCAATAATCCGTCTGATCATGAGTAGAATAAATTGCAAAGAGAGGCTGATAATCTTGTGAATTGGAACCTAAGAACCTACTTTCTCGGTACCATCCTCACAATACATCGTGATATAATCCTCTATGTTGTGTGGCCCTGAAGGAAAAGTCCTCAAGTTAACCGGTTTCTCTCTTCTAGAGAGGCTGATCAATGAGTATATATCCTTCATGGTTGGGGTTAATGATTGACCCTCTAACATGAACACCACTACGTCAGGGTGCCAATAATCTACTAAGGCATTAAGAAACCTCGGTTGTTCCCTCATGAACAGACACTGAAATAATTTCCATAAGCCACACTATTTTAGTGTAGCAATGACCACAAGGTCCTCCTTGACCAAGATGTCCAACTTATCATGTTCTCTCTCTCTCTAGTGCACATACATCATGTCACACACAAAATATGGAGAGGGATTAATACTTGTGTTTTATTTTTTCAATAGAAAAGGAGGTGTACGTGAGCTGTAGTTTATATAGTCGCATATGTACTCATGATGCTTATTACTCTTTTCGAGTACATACATGGGCTGTCCTTGGACACCTCGCGTACACACAAACACAACCCTTTTACAAGGGCATGCGCCTCCCAAACTAAAAATTAAATGCAAATAAGTGAATTAAAATGAAAGAGGGGGTGATTTGTACTTACTTGGTCCAAGTGGGAGGGTTTTCCCTCCACTATAGCTCCGAGAATTCACGTTTTTGATAAAAGGTTTTTTATTTTTTATTTTTTGTTAATTTCCAAATTGCAATGGTGAAAATGAGTTGCCCATCTCTATTTATAGACTTTTTTGGCCCCTTTTTCCCTAATTTGGTCCCCTTTTTCTCTTTTCCTGGCTTGGTGGCTACTTGAGTTCACTTTTGAGTTCTCTTTTGGTCATTTTGGTGGAATTCTCCTTTCGATTTGGTGATTTTTTGATATGGGTTACATTTTTATCATCCCATGGTAAAATTCATTGTTTTTCAACTTTTGCATATAGGTTAGGTTGTCACTCCCAACTTTCTGCATAATGTTGAGTTTTCTTCTTTGCCATAGGATCGATCCCACCAAGGTATGACACAAAACCTTCTCAACTACTTTAGAAGTGTCGTAATTAGGTGGTAGAGCCTACCTATACATGGATGCCCTAGGTAAATCCTTTGCTTCATTTTGGCATCCATGTTGTTAGTTTTGACTTTAGGCTTGGGAGTCCTTGTTAGGCCCTCCATGATTACATATTGGAGCCTCATTCTTCTTGCTAATAATAATTCTTGACCTTACCCATGAAACTCCCTAAAGAGCACACTTTGTTGTCTTTCAAGCTTGCTTTAAATTTTGAAAGAAACATCCAACGAAACTATATTTATTCTTTTCGATCTCGTCTAGATTACTTGAGAAAAGTAGGCCCCATGGAGTCTTCTTTAATCCCTTTTCAGACTCTCTAAAAATGAAAATATTGTCGAGCGATCTTGTTTCCCTTCATGCTCGCCAAAATAAAATTTGAAGGCACATCTGTCCGACGGTAGTTTACCCATTTTTCAGTCCGGATGGATAATTTAATGAATAAAGGTATTCTATAGGAACTTCGGTTCTCTAGAAGAGTATTCTCAGGCATAAGTTTAACCCTTTTTTAGGCCCGAGGGACTAAATTTTTGTAAAAGGAAAATTCTCCTTGGTTTTGGTTTATCTCTTTTTCGAGCCTTGGAGATTACTTGTGAAAAAGGAACCCCCCCTGAAGTCCATAGTTAAGCTCTTTTCAAACTCCCTAAATATGAAAATATCGCCGAGTGACCTTGTCCCTTTACACTTGTTAAATTGGTCCAGAAGAAAATCTACTTTTGGCATGAGTTTAACCCCTTTTCGAGCCAGTAGATTATTTAGGAAAAAGGTACGCCTTAAGAGATTCGTCTCGCCGGGAGAGTTCTCCTTAGTTATATTTTAAAATTTTTCAGCATGAGGAGACTAAACCTAGAAAGAGGTTGTGAATCCATAGTTAAGCTCTTTTTAGACACCTTAAAATTGAAAAGATAGCTGAGTGATATTGTCTTTGTCACACTTGTTAAAACGATTTTGAAAAGACACCCTTTTGGTGCAATTTTAACCCTTTTTTGATCCGATTTTACTAATTGTGAAAAAGGTACTCCTTGGAGTCTTCTTTAACATTTTTTCAGACTCTCTAAACATGACAAAACCATTGATCTTACCTTCTCTGGGATCATAAAAATTCACATGGAAGGAGTCTTGTTGTGTCATCCTTAATCACATTGTGGGTCTCATCTTTGCGTCTTTGGCCTAATGCCAGCTCCATGTTTCTCTCAACTGAACCCTTAAAGCATTCCTTATACGCAAGTCTTGCAACACTTTTTTCCTTTGCGATCTGTCACCTTGACCCATAGAGGAATTTTCCCCGAGTGTCCTTATCTTGCACATGTCTCCTTGCCTTGAGCATCAGTATGTTCCATGTGCTTGGAACTAGTTTTCTTGCTCATGACACTCATTCATACTTTATAATGTAGCGTTATTTTATTATTTTTCAAGCAATTTAAAAATTTGAAAAAGACCAAAAAAATCAAATATTCCAAAAAGAGGGGAGAGAAAAATACATTTTTTTTTCGGCAGCAAGATAGTCGCCCATGGACAAAGCACATTATTCCATTTGTTCGCCAAGAATTGGGATCTAGTATGACCTTAGGAAGCTGTTCTCGCTACATAGATCCATGTTCTCCTCCATTTGGTTACTCTTCCAAACATATGGAGAGTTTGTGGTGCCTCCTGCATCACAGACTTATGTCAATATTACCCTGCCCGAGTCTGATCATCTTTCATTCTTTTGTCCAAGGGAAGTTTTATGCAAACTGAGTCAACCATTCTACAGTTTGTCTCTTGAATTTCATGAGTCGGCCATCCAATGAGTCCATTCAAGTCCATATTCAAAATTGATGAATTTCTATGCCTGATGATCGAGCTCCTCCAGTCTTTGCCTCACGGTATGTCGAAGTCCTCAAAGTAGTGAGTCTTACACTCCTATTGTACTCCTACATGAGCTGTTGAATATCTTAAAGTTGTTTCTCGAGCTTTGAATTCCTCATCTCTAGCCACAGTCATTGATGCTTCTTGATGATGCATATTGTATTGTATTCAAATATCATTGAGTGATTTTGAGATGTAGATCCATTGTGTATTTCGCAGGGCTACAATTTATATATAAATTTCTATGACATGGATCTGCAGTGTACTTGATTTGCAACCACGATTAGTTCATGCCAAGAATGGGTATGCCCACCTCAGAGAGATTATTATTGTTTTCTAGATGGCAACCCCTTAAACTCTAGTCCCGATCTCACTCGACTCCATGCCTTCCCACTGGTAAATATATTGTAATGTATTTCACCGATCAATTTCTCTTTTGACCTCACACATTAGGGGGCATCTGTTATATCCCTAAAATTCCCTACCTATGCATACATGGCATTGGCATTGACATTTCTACTTGCACAATTTTCCAAACTTCTGCTAAGGATCTCTCTTTAAAAAACCTTTTTTTGGAGCATGTACGTGCCCTGCTGCACTACTTCCCATGTACATATGCTAGATGCATGCTAGAAATCCCATGTACATACACTAGCTTCATACTAAACAACCCGTGTTTACCTCCAAAAGTTGCAAGGAATTTAACGAAGTTTACGGGATATCGAGGGTTTCTCAACCAATTCACCCGTTGTATCCTGTCCCCAAACTAAGTAACTATCCTTTTGTCATATAAAAGGAGGTCTTGGGGTCCCATTCCAACATCAAGCATTAGAACATAGAAACTTTTCCAAAATCCATTCCCCCTCTTATTCCAAATATTGAAGCCATTTCTGAGATTTGGCCTCAATATTCCCTCTCTAGCCCTTTCTCCTATACAATCCCTTCCCTTTCCCTAAAGTGACCAGTTGATTGTGAGAGAAGGATTTGGGATGATTCACTTGGAGAAACATTAAGAGGATCCTGGACCTAGTTTTCATAGCATCACCCGCTGAAGGTTGTAACTTTTAATCTTCATACTAAATAAAATAATTTTTTTCTCGTCCCAAATATTATGTGTTTATGATTTCATTTGATTCATGCATAATGTATTATATATAACCCTAATATTGATGAGTAGAGATAGAATATTTGTAGAATTGTTTGCCTAAGTGTTCTTGCAGGTCATCTTTGGGAGGAGACCAACAACCTGGAAAGCTACAAAGGTGGAGGAGGTCTACATCGAACATTAGGACCAAGGGTACTACTTCTGAACTACTTCCTATCTCTTTCTGTTCATATGTTTAAAGTGTTTGCGGTAGTTTAGAATATGATTGTTTTTTAAGGGAGATCATAGCTTTGCCTGTACTTTGAACCTGATATAATAATAGGGGGATTTTCCCCACTAGCAGATGCTAAGTAATTTTATTTATGTAAAATTTGAATTTATTTGTAAATTGGCCAGGTCGACCTTATTTTGACCTAAAATTAATTAAGGGTCAAAGTTTTGTATAAATAAACATAAAGTACTTTCATTTTAGACATAACAATTCTCACTTGGAGATATGTGGACTGAAATTTGCACCCTACTTAGGGTTTATTGGCTGCAATTGTGATAAGCACCTCTCTTGGAGTCTTCTACTTGCAACTTGGTTCATTTTTTGGTGAAGTTACTTGGCAGTCTAGGGTTTTATTACTTGATTATTCTTGGTGAAGTAAGTAAATATGCAATTGTCATTTCATTTTGAATGGTTAGGGTATATTTTCTTATTCATGTTAAAGATTATGAAATTGATTTCTTGACAAACCCTAGGAGTAAATAACTTAAGATACTACTTCTTTGCTCTATATTTGTTAGACTTTGCTAAGGTGGTTACATTTAACAAGATTCTAAAGCCCTAAGTGCTAGCACTTTAGAATCCTTGATCAATTGTTGTTGCATATAAATATCTCTTTCAATTGTCTAAGAAGGAGGAAATTTCTAGGGCCTAGAAGTTCCTACTCTCTAGTAGCTCACCTCTCCAAATATTGAATCCTAGAAGACTTAAGGTACTACTCTTATAAGATTCATCCTTTACTTGGATAAACATAATAATTTTGTTGCTTACTCCAAATGAAATCCGCTGAACTTTTGAATCCATAACCCCTCAAAGGAACTAATCCTTACACTTCTTTTTTTGAGAGATCAAACCAACACTCAAACATTAAACTTTATAACTTTCACTAACTAAAACTAACACTAACCTAGCCTAGACAACTAATTTACTTGATGCTGTTATAAATAACTTCTACAACCATCTTAAAGCAACATAGTTTCTGCATAATCTACATTTAATGCTAGCTAAACACTTATAAATTTGCTTGTGACATGTGATTATCATTTTGCCTAGTAAATTCCATATTTTCATTGTCTTTTCAAGCAATTTTGAGGTATATTTCTTGTATCTGTTATAAAATACTTCTTTCTATTCTCAAATTTAATTTTGTTGTAATTTTATATCAGCTAGCATAGATTTCAAGGGTTTATTGTCTTATTGAAACACTAATATCATTTTGTACTTAAAACTACCATATTTTTGCTTGTTGTCTTGTTCTGGGTAGGTACACTTCATCCATTACATTTGTTTCATCTCTTAAGACATAAAGACCTTTTTGATTTGAGTGACCAGTGAGAGGGGGGTATCTTTGCATCCTTTCTTTAGCTTCATCAACCCTTTAGGTCACTAGGAACGTCTCCCTTGGGGTTATATTAACATACTCCTAAACATAAAGGGGTTTCCTATTAAGGTGACAGTGATAGGTCACCCCCTTGTTACGCCAATATTGTCTCACTTTCCTTGGGCTTTGGGAAAGTACAAATTGCGTGATAACAAGAACAAAAAGAATATCCATACCCTTATATGCATCAGGAAAAAATTAAGCCATGGGGTTCTTATTAGAGGTCCAAAAGGGGCTTGTCGCAAGCGAAAAGGGCCTAATTCTATTGGCCAGGGAGTTTGCCACAATACCGTGACCTAAAAGCACAACATCAATAGTTTTTTGAACCCTGAAAGATGGATGACTCGGATCTCAGCGTGCCCCCACTTTCAAATCAACGATTGATTTGTCCCTTCATCAGAGTTGCATTTGGATCCAAGACTCAAGTGCTCTGATGTTGCAACTTCAATGGACGGTCTAGATTCCATCGCACCATCAACCGTGTCCCTAGAGATCAACGATCTAGATTCGATCCACGACCTCAACAGGCCAACTCAACATTACACGTGACTTGTTAGCAAAGCACTGCCAAGGCCAACCAATGAATGTCATGTGGATGTGTGGAACCCACCACATACATAGGTCTATATATAAAAACAAGGTGACACGTGTCCTACCTATTTACCACATGAGCACCAACGTGGACCAATGAGAAGGTGCCACATGTCTAGGGTGACTTCAACGTAATGATATTTTCCTTAACATATTTTAGGTTCTTGGTTGAACCAGATCTATGACTCTCTTGTGTCATCGAAATTCCTCTGGAGGCTCTAGATCGATGATTGATATTTTCCCTCGGAGTTCCCTCGTCGGTGTTGTTATCACCTATTATGTTCTTCAAAATTTCACCTCTCATATCTTATTTTCTCCATTTAATTTTTTTTCTTATATAAACTATAAATTCTCATCATTAGGTTGTTAAGGGTTCAAAATCATTATCATGGGGGTCAAAATAGTGTTATATTAAGAAAAATGAGGAACACTTAGTCTTGTAAAAGGGGAAAGAAAGAATTTTGCAAATGTTTTTTGGACTGTCCTTTGACACCATTTAAAGTTTTAAATGTTTCTATTAGAATCATACGTCATTTCATCACTTATGCCTCATGATTACTAAAGTTAGATAATGACTCTCAAGTCATTTGTTAGGATATCTAGACACTTAGGAGTTAGTTAAGATCTACTTGGTCTATTGTGTCATTAGGTAAAAGTTTGTTTTCTAGTGTGTTTCTTTAGTATGCATTAGTATGCATTTGTAGTTAGGAAATTCAACGGTCACGATATGTTCTCAACATAGAGTGATCCGAAGGTTCATACTCTCATCGATCTTAATGGCCATTGATCCATGGATTAACACCCGATTGGTCCATGATCTCTATTTAAAGAGCATGGAGGGTCATTTGCCGACGATCAATTGTGAGAAACTCTCTTGGAAAATATCTTTGTAATATTTTTCTTTGCCGCGTTGGCTGGGGCCGTGGATGTTTCCCCATAGGGGTTTTACCACGTGAAAACATCGGTGTGTTGATCTTTGATCTAGTTATGTGAGTGGTTACTGAAGGTGTTCATCCTCTGTTGGAATACCTGTGTTGTCGAACATGGTTTCAGAGCCTATTTGAAGACCCGCTCCTGCTGTAGATCGAGATTGTGAAGCTGAGTTGTCTCATATCCATTTTATGTCATTTCCATACATTTCTGGGCTGATAGGAATGTTCCATTGCGTCTGGAGCACTCATTTCATCCAGGAACACTTTTTGTTTCACTCGAAAAGGTTTATGTTTTCCCAAGATATGGCCATTACAGTGAAATCCGAAGGTATAAAATTTGAATGCACATTTTTTAAATTTTTTGCAGAGAAGTATTTTGGTTTTATTTCGGTTTTGTATTTTTTTATTTCCGGGTTGCTACTCTTTCAGATCTGTGTATGCTCTTTTCCCCACGCCCTGTGCGATCTCGGAAAATCAGTAACAGATAGGAAAAGGTGCATCTTCCGGGTAAGCTAACCAAGAACTAACCCTTGTTGTCATCGAGAAGCGAATTTTTTTTCTTGTGTAGAAAGAGTTTTTTTTAGCACGCTCTCCAAGGCTGTATTCAACAACAACAATAACAACAACAAAACTAACAAAAACATCTCCAATTCTCCTTCTGAACATTACAATATGTTTTGCTAGACCATTTGGTTAAAAATTGCCTTATTAAGTAAGAGGTCTTGAGTTCAAGTCTCTCTTTTGTTACTTTTTTTGAAAAAGTTCATGCTAAAATTGTAAAGTGTATTTCACTTCAAGTATA
>SNQJ01S0000110.1:252304-293447 GCA_010110895.2 Picea sitchensis
ACACACACCTAGGATTTATTTTTCCTAAGGTTTTTCCTTTTTTATTAGTCATAATTAGTCATTATCCAGTCTCCTATATTTTAGGGGAGAATATTCCACCTGGAGAATATTCTCTTTCAGTTGACACTTCAGTTTGACTAGTTAAGTTGAGTTTAGATGTTGCCTTAGTTTTGTCACCATGCAACATTGGGATCATCACCAGCTAATGTGAAATTTACTTGGGATAATCACCATATTGGCGCATTACCCTTGATTTCCTGAGTTAACTCCTCATTACTCTTTTTTCAGTTAGTTAACTGAAGACTAGTTGACTAGTTAACTCAACTAAGTGGCAGTTCACTCCTGTAACTGCCCGAGAGACTAGACTAGGTGCAGTTCACTCCCGTAACTGTTGGTGTGTGTCCAGATCACTCTAGACCACCACTATGGCTCATCAGTTACTCATATATCCTATATCTATTGTAAATTATTCACTCTTTGAGTGTGGAATACAGTTAATGAGAATTCTTCCATTTTTTCTCTCCTTCTTCTTTATCAATTTCTCTCTGCAAATGTGTGTATTATTGTTTAGATAGATCTATTTTGTGCAGGTTCAACACATTTACAAAAAGACCTATATCTATGCAAATTGTTTCCTAGATTAAAGGATCTTAGTTGTAACTATTTCTATTTTTATTTATCAATAGATATAGGAAAAATTTCCCCTTAGGGCATGTAGGAGTTAGTTTTGAGATATCCCTATATATCAGATTGATCCTACATGTATGGAATTGATGTAAAAATTATACATATTTTATGAAGTAAAGGAAGAAGGGGTTGAATCCCTGTTTTGGCTTGATATTTCATTTCTAAATATTTTTTTGATCTATCTTTCCTATGTAAAGACTTCAACTGTTAATGAAGTTAATGGTTAGTTTGTATTCTTTCTCTGTTTATCATCTTCATGTTTTCTTCTGAAACACTTTGCTGATGTTATACGAGCTTATGTAAAATTATTTTGTGCTAATAATTTTTCTTTAAAGGGTTTTTTAGTAATCTTTTCCACATCGGTGTTTCTTCTCTTTAAATCTTATTGGGAATGATTTCTAGATAAAGGTTTATTCTTTTTCTATATAAGGACATTAAGAACAAGATTTGTTATTGGTGGATTTATCAGTTTTGTTTTTCCCCTTCTCTCAAATCACTTCACTTAAAATCTTAAGTTGCTATCCATTAGTTTCATTTAATTGACTTGCTACACCTAGGTAAGTGATCCTAACAGATCAGATCATTATTCCCTTTCAAGTCAAGGAAGGATTTATCCATCTTAAAACTCCTATTGAACATTTTAAAACAAGGTGTGCTAGGATTAAATCAATAGAAGTATTGCGTTGACTTCTAGCGCTAACATCTTTTGGCGCCACTACTAGGGAGAGAAATGATGAGATTGTTCCCGATTAGAATGAAAAAAGTTTATAGATCTAGTTTTAGATGGTGAAACTATAACTAGGCACAAGTTGAATGCAATATATTTTCACCCGGTGACTCCACATAAGACACTATGGCTCCAAAGAGAAAGGGAACTAGAGCCCATCCAGAATCTTCAGATGTGCCTACTATTTTATATCCCAAGAAGATCCTAAAACAATCTAAAGATATTAACAAATTAGTGTTTGAGAAGATGTTTCTTTTACCTCCTTCTGAAGAATCCACCTTGGGGAAAGAGGAATTTGTTGAACGAATTTTTTTTTACACACCCTATACTGAGAGTAGATATAAATATGAGGAAAACCTTGAATTCCTTGAAGGAGCAAAGTACATTCCCTTAGAAAAGATCCTAATCCTTGAAGAAATTCAAGAAGAAAAACCCAATATTAGATTTCAAGTTAATATCCTTGCTGCTGAAAAACTTGCTGAAGAAATACTCCAGTCTTTTCCAAATATTCAATTGGTGAATATCCCTAATCCCTCATCACCACAATAAACACATATAAATCAAACTTTAGGTGGTCAAACCATGGTAGGTGCAATGCCACCCAATCCAATGGATGCTATCAGGGTTGCAAGATACACACCTTTAGTATTTCCAAATAATCTCCATCCTATCCCAGGAAATGATTACATGAAGTACCTTCCAAGGCTTGACAATGAAGGGGAAACCACTGTAGAGGAACATTTAACTGATTTTTATTCCTTTGCTGACAATTTTCAAGTGGATTATTGTGATGTATGGATGAGTCTTTTTGTCCAAAGTTTGTATGGAGAAGTGAGGAAGTGGTTCAAGAACTTAAGAGATAAATCCATTACTACTATCATAGACCTTGATGCTACCTTCTTGAAAAAGTGGGGAGACAAGAAAGATGATTCGTATTAAATGGCATAATTCAACAACCTTCAAAGAAAAAATGGTGAATCTGTCTCTGAATTATCTCAGAGATTTAATCGGATCTACCAGAAGATACCAAATGATATTAGGGCAATTGAAAGATTAGAAAAAATCACTTATGCTAATGCCTTTGATGATGATTTTTGTTTGATACTAAGGGAAAGAAAATCATCCACTTTGGCTGATATGCAAGATTCAACTCTAGAAGTTGAATCCAACATTATAGCATAAAAAAAACTCAAGAAGAGGTCAAATAAGGGAAATATAAAAGAAAAATATAAGTACTCTTCATCAAATACCAAAAATCAGAAGATTTCCTTGGAGGAGAGGGAAATAAAGATGGAGGAAATCTCATCTGAGCTGTCTAAACTCAGATTGGAAAAACAAAAATGGAATACACCTCAGAAAGGAAATCAAAATACAAATCAATATAGAAGACCTTATAGCCCTTAGATCATGCAGAGGGATAGGAAGAATAATAATGATAAAAAAATACAGACACCCCTATAGAATAATTATATTGAGGAAAATAAGAAGCTGAAGTGGTAGATGAAGATTTGGATATTCATTTGTTCAGAGATGAGATTTCTCTCAGTCACCTAACAAAGAATAAATATGAATATTCATTGAATGCACAGGCTCGGGAAGGTACATATAATATTCTTTGTAACACATATCAACAGGGGTACAATCTTAGATCTAAATCAACGCTTGCTAAATATGCTCCTCAAAAAAACAAATCTGCTCCTGCTAAACCTACTCCTAAAAAAGATAATCCTGTTGCCCCAGTAGTACAGACATGTAGCAAAAATTCTGAAAATAAGCAAGTACATCTAGCTATGAAAGTATCAGCCCCGAAAGAAGACAAGTTCTCATCTCCTTTCAATCTAGAACATGAGATACATAAGATCAAAATTCCTATTCCTTTGACTGAATTGGTTAAAACTAATTCTTATAGGAGTCATATTTTGAAATGGTTACACCCTTCTTGGGTCATAGATCTTGTTACTAATGTAATTAATCTCCAAGATGAAAAACCCACTATTGTCTTAGGGCCAATTTTAGAAGAGAGGGATGACTCCACTCCCCCTTTTTATGTCTCATTAAATGTTCATGAAAAAATCATTCATAACTTCCTGTTAGATTCTGGAGCCTCCCATAATATTATGCCAAAGGTTGTTATGGAAGATAAATCACCAAAGAAAACCATGATCTCTTTTCTTTTGATTCCAAAAAAGTTAAATGCTTGGGGGTTATTAAAGACCTTTCTGTTTCATTATCTCAAATCCTAGCCAAGATTTTTTTCATGGATATTGTTGTGGATGATATCCCTCCTAGGTTTGGTATGCTGTTGTCCATATCTTGGTGTAAGAATCTTGGGGGATATCTTCAAATGTATCTCTCTTATGCCACTATACCTGTTTTTGGAGGAGAATTTAGAAGAGTCTATCATGAAGTTCAATTGACATATATTATTAGTGATAATGATCATTCTATAAATCATCCTATCTATGCAGTTGATGTGGATTTGGGATCCTCTATATTTCATATTGATAATGTTGTCCAACAGTCTTTTCCTTTGAAAAAACTAGCTGGTGTTCCATAATTTGTTGAGAATCAAAATATGCTATGGAAATTATACTTTGATGGAGCCTAATCCAAAGAAGACGCAAGGGCAGGTGTAGTGCTGATTTCTCCTGAACATGAAGTCACTACCCTATCTTACAAGTTAGAATTTGATACAACAAATAACATTACAGAGTACGAGGCATTGTTGTTGGGTCTTAGGGAAGCTAAATAAATGAAAATTCAGCATTTGAAGGTGCATGGGGATTCTGAACTCATTATACATCAGGTTAGAGATGTATATCAAAAAAAGAACATTCATTTGAAAGAATACAAAAATGAGGTATGGGACATCATTGAATCCTTCTTTCTTTCTTTTAACATTGTATATATTCCAAGAAATCAGAATGAGTAGGCCGATTCACTGGCTGTGGCAACAAGTAATTTTAAACCTCCTTTACTCCCAAAGCTAAAATATGAAGTAGAGGTTAGGTACATGCCTTCTATTCTAGGAAATGTCAAGTATTGAAGAGTATTTGAGGAAGATTATGAAATCAAAAGGTTCATTGAAGCTATAAATGATTTTTCTTCAATACATGTCGATCAAGATGAGGATTTGGATGAGGGTAACCAGAATTTGAATTTTCATAATATGATTGATCATAATAAGATATTTCAATTGCCTACTAATCATATCCCAAAAGTTCTGGTACCTCTTGAAATACTTTTTGATCATAATGACGTTCCTGTAAAGCTCCCAAATCCTGAAAAAGAAGCAGATGTGACTAAGTGCAATCTTGGGACTACTGCGAATCCCAAGCATGTTAAATTATCAAAATTCCTATTAGCAAAATACCGAGCTAAATATGAGGAAATGTTGAAGGAGTTCATCAATATTTTTCATGTAAATATGAATATCTTAGGACCTTTGATGAAACTATCATTCAACACAAGATACCTTTGAAAGAGAACGTAAAAAATTTCAAGCAGAAATTAAGGCAGATTAATCCTCTTTTGTTACCTATTATGGAGAAGGAAGTCAAGAAACTTTTATATGCTAAGATCATTGTACCCTTGAGGTATTATGACTGGATATAAAATATATTGACAATGATAAAAAAGAATGGTGAAATCAGACTCTGTGTCGATTTCAGAAATTTGAACAAGTGTTCTTGAAAAGACAACTATCCATTTCCCAAAATGGAACATATATTTCAGAGGGTGGTGTGATCTAGCAAGTTGTCTATGATTGATGGTTTCTTTGGATACAACCAGGTAGTTTTTCACCTAGATGATATGAATAATACTGCTTTCACAACACCATGGGGTACTTTTATGTATGCCCAAATTCCTTTTGGTTTAATGAATGTTGGGGAAACATTTCAGCGAGCCATGGATATTGCCTTCGTGGGAGAGAAGGACAAATTTGTAGTCATCTATTTGGATGACATTACTGTATTATCTAACTATGACGAGGAACATCTACACCATTTGAGACAGGTATTTCTGAAGTGCAGAAGGTATGGTCTTTATTTAAATCCAAAGAAGTCTCATTTTTCTTTAGAACAAGGGAAATTGCTAGGTCATATTGTTTGCACTGATGGATTTAAAATTGATCCTACTAGACTGATATCCATTCAAAAGATTTATATCCCTAGAAATAAGAAAGAAATCCAGTCTTTCCTTGGGAAGATAAATTTTCTTAGAAGGTTTATTCCCAACTTTGCTGAATTGGTCAAACACATAACTGGTATGCTGAAGAAAGGAAATGAGATCAAATGAAGAACATAAGCTAAAGATTATTTCCAGTTTATTATGCAAGCTATTTCAGATGCACCTGTTTTGATTAGCCCAGATTTTGAAAAAGAGTTCCTAATTTTTTCTTTTGCATCTCAAGATACTTTAGGAGTTGCTCTTCTACAAAGAAATTCTGAGGGTTTTGAACAAACCATTTCCTTTTTCAATAGGGCATTTCAGGATGAGGAGTTACAATACGATATCATGGAGAAGCAGGATTTTGAATTGGTCAAAGAACTAAAATATTTTAGAGTTTACGTGCTACATTCAAAAATCATTGCATATGTACCCTCTAGTGATATTAAATATATATTGACTCAGTCAGACAGTGATGGAAAGATAAGTAAATGGATAGCTAAGTTTCTTGAGTATGACATGGAGATCAAGCCTACCAAGATAGTCAAAGTGAAGGGGTTAATTAAGCTGCTAGCTATTTCCAATTGCAGATCTTTGAGAGTTGATTACATTTGTAACAATTCAGGAAATTTACAACCTCAAACCAACAATTTTCAAGTTAATGAAAATATTGTTGAATCATAATGGTACATATATATCCTTTATTTTTTGCAGAATTTCCAAGCTCCTCCAAGAATGGATAAGTCTAAAGTAAGATCCCAAAAAATAAAGTTTGTAAAGTATTGTGTGAATAATCAAACTTTGTTTTGGAGGGACCCTTCTGGATTTTTACTGAGGTGTATTGATGAAGAAGAAGGACAAAGAGTCATGTAAGAATTTCATGAAGGAGTGTGTGGGGGACATCACTTCTAGAAGTCCATTGCATATAAGATACTTAGGGCTGGGTATTATTGGCCTAGTATATTTTTTGATGTCTATGCAAAGGTTAGAGCATGTGAGAAATTACAAAGGTTTTTTGGTAAACACAAGCTTAAGTCCTTACCTCTCAAGCCTGTGAAAGTGTTTTCGCCTTTCCAACGGTGGGCTTTGGATTTCATAGGTGAGATTCATCCTCCATCTAGTGACCAACACAAATGGTTTTGAAAAATACACATTACTTCACAAAGTGGATTGAATATGTACCTACAAGGAGGGAAACTGATAAGGTAATCATAAGTTTCCTTGAAGAGAATATTTTATCTAGGTTTGGTTGTCTAGAAGTGATCATCACAGATAATGATGCAACTTTCAAATACACTAACATGGAAAAATTCTATGAATACCATGACATCAATCTTAGGAATTCCATTGCTTATTACCCACAGGGAAATGGCCTGACATCACCATCCAATAAAATTATGGTCAATATCATTAAGAAAATTTTGGAAGATAATAAGAGGGCTTGGGATTCAATGTTGAAATATGCTTTGTGGGCTAACCGTGTTAGCACAAAGAGAGCAATTGGAACTTCACCATTTCAGTTAGTATATGGAATAGAAGTAGTATTTCCAGTACAACTTGATTTTCCATTTGTAAAATTTCTACAGGAAATCAAAGATGAACCTAATGATGCTATTAGAAGGATTTGTCAAATTATAGAATTGTAGCAAGCAAGAGAGAAACTTATTGAGAAGGAACATCATCATCAATAAAAAGATAAAGAGACTTTTGAAAGAAAAGAAAAAACATAGCAATTGCTACCGAGGGATTTGGTTTTGAAATTAGGTTCTCGTAGAGAAGACCATCATGGTAAGTTTGATATCCTGTGGTCAGGTCCATTCAAGGTGGAGAAGGTATTAGACAACAACACTTTTCTATTGCAGAATTTGGAAGGTGAAGAGGTTTTTGGTGGCCCTTTAAATTGGTTTTTTTTGAAGAAATTATTTTACTAAATCCATTGGTGGCTCAAATATCATTGTAAATATCAGTTTAGTGTTCTAGTTAGACAATAAGGAGTCCGTATCCCAATGGAACAATACTACAAATTATCCTCTTTCTCAGTGTCAAGTATTAGTTTAATCTTTCAGTTTGATGTGTTTTGAATAATGTTTTGCCAAACCTCAAGAGTTGAAATAATTACATTATGCATAATAAACATGGCAGAGAGCTCAAATAAACAAAAGGCATAGGTATACTCAAAGTTCTTGGAGTTTCAAAGGGGGAACTCCATCCCCCATGGACCCATTGTTATCACCTATTATGTTCAAAATTTCACCTCTCATCTCTTATTTTCTCCATTTAAATTTTTTTCTTGTGTAAACTATAAATTTTCATCATTAGGTTGTTAAGGGTTCAAAATCATTATCATGGAGGTCAAAATAGTGTTATATTGAGAAAAATGAGGAACACTTTGTCTTGTAAAAGGGGAAAGAAAGAATTTTGCACATGTTTGTAGGACTTTCCTTTGACACCATTTACAGTTTTAAATATTTCTATTAGAATCATATGTCATGTCATCACTTATGTCTCATGATTACTAAAGTTAGATAACAAATCTCAAGTAGTTTCCATCCAAAATATTCCAAAGGACAAGCTTATGCAGGGTTCTACAGGAACTTCCACCTGTCCCTGTTTCATCATCACACATATGGTTGGAGGGAATTTGAGGACGTGGATCGTCCTACCTAGTAGAATTAAAGTATCAATGTGGTTATCAAGTACCTAATCATATCACAACATGCAAAGGTGGTGGTACTTTCAGTTTTTGTACCTATTACCTAGGACGTCACGCGGATGGGTTTTTTCAAAAAACAGTTTTCTTAATTTGGTATTTTATCTGTTTCTATAAGATTCAAATTGCAGCTAGTAAATTTAGATTTCCTCCTTATAGCCAACAAATCCCATCCATATCTCTACATAGAAGATGTATTTCACTCCTACAATAAGGAATCTAGTCTTCTGGTCATGAAAAAAATATGGGTAAAGGTGGACACCTGAATAGAAAAGAGCTAGAAGGACCCAAGATCATGGAGGCATATGAGAACAACAAACACATCTTTGACTAGGTTGTCTTGTATATGTTTTGCACCAAATTATATGGCCATAATTATGGTGTATCTCGTGCATTTGCTGAAGGATTTGATGGAAAAAGGGTTCAGATAGCTAATTTGATTATGCAGGTCACAGAGGATTCAATAGCATCAACATGTAATCTCCTCGTTGATGGTGAAAAGCGTTTCAAGAACAAATTAATTACAAGAGGGGATGTCAATGAATTCTTGAAACCAGAGCACAAATCCCAATTGGGCCAAGGGAATTCCTAGGGACTAGATAGTTGAAGAGTGGATGGAGTCTCTACTGGTGCTCAAACGTTTTATCACATGTGAAGGACATTATTCTACTATTTTCCTTTTTCACTTACAGTTACTCCTTCATTTGTCAAGAATCAAAAGGATGAACCTGCCATATTAATTCTTGAGAGATTTGAATAAAATGGCCATGAAAGTTCAAGTAAATCCCAGAAACCCACCACATGGTATCTATCATCAAAGGTTAATCAAAGTACTAGTTAAAGAAGAGCTAGAGAAATGACACAAGACATGTGATCAATTCTTGATCCATTCAGGTTTTAAAATATATCTTCATTCTCCTGCCCAGAAATTGACTGATAAATCTATTGAACCAATGCCAAGAGCATATTGAAGCACAAGTCCACCTTCTGCTTCAAGAAATAATAAAAGGAAGACCAGTATGAAGACTTTATATGAATGAGTTGAGGACATCCCACCCATTTTTCAACCAGGTGAAGGATATTCTCATGCGATGGGTGGAGGTAGGAGTCCTTTCCCTCATGCACATAAAATTTATATCAAAAAGGGTAAAAGGTTAGCAGAACATGTGATCTCAAATGAAATTCAAGAATCTAAAACAATAGAGACACCTGAAAACCCTATACAATATGAAGAACCTGTTCCAAAGACAGTTCCTCCTAGTTCTAGTTCTTCTTCTGATGATGTGGACACATATAAAATTCTGGTAAGAAAAAGGAGTACCAGGCCACAAAACAAATTCAGATTAAAATCCAAAGCCATGTACAACCCTACAATTAAAGATAAGGTCATAATAATTGATGAAGAGCCTACAAAACCTAATGTAAAGCCATCAACAAGAAATAAGGTTTCTAAAATCAAAGCTGAGAAGAAGAAATCAAAGAAGGAGGATATAACAACAAATAGAAAGGCTCCTACAGGGAAAGACAAACCGTTTGCCATAAAATAGAGTAAATAGAGCAAGAAGGTCCCAAAGCCTTTGACCAGATATGAAGATTATAGGCCAAGGAGAATGACAACGTGTTCTGAAATGAAGCAAGCAAGAGGTAATAATTTGGATCTATTAGATGAGGTAGCAAAATCTGTTCTCCAGTGAGAAGCCCTAATTTGAGGTCTTAAGTGTTTATGCAAAAGCCCAATTTTTGACTTATGATGGTGAAAGATTGATAAAGGCCACTTTGTTTTCATGAGCTTGAGGTATTATCTTCCTTGAGTAATGATTAGCTGTAAGATGAGAAAATCAAAATGCATGAATGATATCAAGATTGGGTTTTAAAAGAGCACAACAGGAAGTTCCCACAACACTCTTCACAGGAAAACAATGGCGCTAAAGGATCACCTGTAGCAACCAATTTTGTAGAAGAATGCCCAGGATTGTAATTTTGTGATGGAAATATAAGATGACGAGGGTAATATTTCATGGAACCTAAAGAGAGAATATAATATCCCTTTTAAAGTTGATTCACAACCTCTTTTTTATGGATGAAAATACATGTTAGTCAGCTATTATTGTCAAGTTATTGCAAACATATGGATGACAAAGGATCAGGCAGATATCATGAAAGATGCAGCGTACTAGCCAGTTGTATTCAAGTCAACAAAAAGACCTATATCTATGCCAACTATTGCCTAGATTTAAGGATCTTAGTTTTAACTATTTCTATTTTTATGTATCAATAGATATAGGAAATTTTTTCCCTCAAGGCCTGTAGGAGTTAGTTTTGAGATATCCCTAAATATCAGATTCATCTTAAATGTATGGAATTGATGTAAAATTCTATATATTTTATGAAGTAAAGGAAGAATGGGTTGAATCCCTGTTTTGTCTTGATATTTCATTTCTAAATATTGTTTTGATCTATCCTGCCTATGTAAAGACTTCAACTGCTAATGAAGTTAATGGTTAGTTTGTATTCGTTGTCTATTTATCATCTTCACTTTTTCTTTTGAAACACTTTGTTGATGTTATACGAGCTTATGAAAAATGATTTTATGCTGAGAAGGTTGCTTTAAAGGGTTTTTTAGTAATGTTTTCCACATTGATGTTTCTTTTCCTTAAATATTATTTGGAATGATTTCTAGATAAAGGTTTATTCTTCTGCTATATAATGACATTAATAACAAGATTTGTTATTGGTGGATTTATCGGTTTTGTTTTTCCTCTTCTCTCAAATCAATTCACTTAAAATATTAAGTTTCTAGCCATTAGTTTCATTTACCTGACTTGATGCACCTAGGTAAGTGATCCTAACAGATCGGATCATTATTCCCTTTCATTTCAAGCAAGGATTTATCCATCTTAAAACCCCTATTGAACATTTTGAAACAAGGTGTGCTAGGATTAAATCAATAGAAGTATTGAGTTGACTTATAGCACTAATAGGAGTCATGTTGAACGACCATAACTTGGCCACCCTGATGGGGCACCCACGATGGATGATCCTGATATACTCTTATACATTTTTCAAGTTGGACTGATCAACGATCCAAATATGCTCCGAGGTATCAAATATTTCTGGCCAGGTGTCACGTCAGCACGCCAATGAAGCACTATCAAAGCCAATAATAGACTGTTACATGGACAAGTGGAACCCGCCATATACACAGGTCAACACCCCAAAAATGGGTGACACATGTCCCACTCCCCTGCCACATTATTTCCATCGCGGGCCAGTGAAAATCCACCACATGTCCAGGGTGACATCAGTTTGATAATATTGCCTTAGCCATTTTTTGGTTTCATAGTTGAGCCAGATCGACGACTCTCTTGCATCTTCGGACCTACCTTCACAACTCCAAATCAACAATTGAGATTCTCTCTTGGAGTTCCCTTATCAGAGTTATTTTGAAAGAGAAGACCCCGACCACTTCGGCATTCCCCTCCGAAGGATGATCCAAATCTTCTCTCTAACCTTTTTTCAAGTGGGGCTGATCAATGGTCAAGATATACTCCCAGGTATCAAATCCTCTTGGTCAGGTGTCATGAAGACCTGCCAACAAAGCACCATCAATTCCAATCATAGGATTCCATGTGGATAGGTGGAACCCTCTAGATAAATAGGTTGAAAAATCAAAAGTGGGTGACAGTGTCACACCTACTTTCCACCTCAGTGCCATAGTGGACCAATGAAAAGTATCCATGTGTCAAAATGATGTCAGCATGATAGTATTTTCCTTAGACAATTTTGGGCTCTTGTTCAAGTTAGATCGACGAATCTCATGCATCGTCGAACCTCTCTTCACAGCTCGATATTTATGATTGAGATTTGATCTCAAATTTCGCTCATCGGAGTTCTGTTGGAAGACCAGACCCTGAAAACTCTGAGGGGCACCCCTGATGGACAATCCATATTTTCTCTCAGACCTTTTTCAAGGGGCACTGATCAATGACTTAGATATTATTGCGTCCTCAATCACACTTATAGAGATTGACGATTAAGTTTTGATTCATGCCCCTAGGGAGTTGATTCATCGTTACACGTGGCCTACCAAAAACATGTTGTAAGAGCCAATCAAAGTCTTCCAAATGGACACAGGGAACCCACCAAAGGTACAAAAAATCATAAGAAATCCAGGTGATACATTTCATGATCCTATGCCACATCAGTGCCAATAAGGAATAAAAATAAGGTTCCATGTGTCTGTGCTGACATCAACAAGATAATATTTTCCTTAGCCAAACTTTGGTTTCGGCCGCTCCCGATCAACGATCTAGATATTATCTTAGACCTTTTCAAATGAGACCGATTAATGGTCCAGATCTGATTTGGTATAGTCCATGAGGTTCTTATAATCGAACTTCCTTTTTGAAGCCTAGACCCCGATAGATCCAACAGGTGCACCTCTGATCGATGAATGAAATTACTCGTCGAAATTGATCTGACGCCTGTCGAGTCTCATGCTTGTGCATATTTGATTTTGAGTGCCCAACAACAGAATAAATGATTACAGAGACTCTTCAAGATCATATCTCTAGTGGATATTTTGGTTTGCAGGTTTTCAACTACCCCACGAACCAACATAAAAAATTCATGTAGAGAAAAGTAATTAATTTTGACCAGAAGAGAAATTGCCCAAGAATCAAGAAGTCGTAAATAATATTCAAGAAGTTGTAAATGGTTTCAAGAAGCGATTTTAAGGCATGAGCGAGATAAATAAAAGACAATGAAGGAACCCGCTATTATGGTCGACACTTTGGGGATTTAAAGAGTTTCTTTTAACCATAGCTGGTCGACCACATAATCCTTGAGCACAGTCATTTGATAAATGCAACAAGAAACCGAAGATTCATCCCCTATGTTTAATTTTCAGTCTGTAATTCCTCCTATTGTATATGTGTTTATGTAAAGCATCTCCTCCCATTTTTTGCCTTTCTTGTATCAGATATGATTTATAAAAGATCACACAATAGATTATACCTTGTGTTCAATGTTATTGCATGATTTTTAATCCTAATATATAAGTGATTTCCTTTGAATGAATGACCATTTCTTATAATATTTTTGTGAATTTGAATGATATGCAGAGGATTCCTCCATTTTTTTTGAGTGTATGAAGATGTTAACTATTTGAAGCATGTTTTATAGATCTGTATATATATGTTAGAGTTGCTGAATTATTAATTGCTCAACACACTTTTAATTTTCCATAGGCTACAAGATTCATTCTTAGCAGTTACCTGTGTGTTTATTTTGTTCTTTCCTCTAACCCATCATTCCATCCTCCTTTTAACCTTGATTGTCTAAAATACTCATAGAAATATGCCTTTGATAGTTGAGAGCATTTTCATCTGAGGTGAGATTTTTTGAGGTCCTCTAATTTCAAAAGAGAAAGATAGAGAGAGAGGGAAAACCTTCCCAAATATTGCACAATTATTTTATTGAAATTTTTTCCTTAAGATTCATCTCGAGTCTTGGCCCCTGGGGTGCCTCGACATCATTCCAAAAATAAACTAGAACATCTCAAGGGATAACATATGAAATTATGTCATTGTTGTGGACGGAAGTTGAAGAAATCTTCCCTAGGGATATGACATTGTAAGCTCTCAAAATTGATGGTGAACAATCCTCAAGCACTAATATTTTACCTCGCCACTCCACATAAGGAAAATATAGCATATTCTAGAAGATATTACATAAGTCACCGTGATTCTAATCAGGTTTCGATATATTTATATCTAGAAAATCTTGTGACCTGGAGGAATATCAGAGAGCATCAGACCTCCTTTTACTTAGGTAAACCTTATTTAGAAATATCTCCCTCTGCTGATCATCAAAATGATGAATCTATAGATCTGACTGATATACCTAAAAATGAGTTTTCTACTTCAAAGTCCCCCCCCAAGAACCTTTGATATTTCTCCCAAATTCTTCTTTAGAATCTTGTGAAGAAGTGGGCTCTTCCCTTCAAACTTTATTTAAAATCCTATTACTCCCTTATTCACAGTGATCCCACTAGAGACTTCACTATGTTTTAATGCTAAGATATAATGTTGATATAGTGGCTACAAGTTTTTTTCCACTTGATTTTTCAAATATACCTGGATTTCCTAATCTTGTGCCTGGTATAAGAGTCTAGGAATACTATCCTCCTAGATTCAGAGAAGTTGATAATGATAATCTGGCTCATCATTTAGTAGAATTCCATTATTGTATGCATCAACTGAATATCTCTCATGATGATGTCCTCATGAAAATTTTCATGCTCTCTTTAGAGAGAGACACTTGTCAATGGTACAGATCCTTTCCTGCTGCTTGTATAGCTTCACTAAAATATTTTCATATGACGTTTCATTCTCATTACAAAAGGAGGCATCCCATTGACATTCCTCTTGGACACTGTTGTAATGAAGGTTTTAAATCTATTTCAAAGGATATATAAGACTCTTCCTGTGATAATGAAAAGGAAGGGGAGATCACATATGATGAATATGAACAATATTTTGAAAGGGAAACTTACTATAGCAGTGAAAATGAAGAAGAAGGCATGGAAATTCAAATGAAGAGGTATCACTGGAGAGTAATTGTACAAAAGTTTCAAAGAATCTACATGAGGATACGATACTTCTTTCTTCCTTGCAAGATGTTAGTCAAAATTTATTTCAGATGGATATTTCTTGTTTTAAGGATGGTCATGAGTTTCAAATACCTTTCAATGTTTCAAGAAATTTGGTATGTCTTGATGAATGTTTACATTTTCAAGAAGATCCAGAGAAGATTTATGAATTTCCTTTTCTGATTTTCCTTTTGAACATTGCTGTAATGAATAACTTAAGTTAATTATAGAACATAGAAAGGATGGATTCTACAATAGTGAAGAAGAGGAATGTTTTTCTAAATTTGAGTTTAAAAGGGATGTTAGTTATGGATATATTCATGAGGATGTTCAAGAAATGACCATGTTTTCCTTCACACCTGTTGATCAAAATCAAGATTGTGTTGCCGAAAATTTTGTAAATCTATTTCAAGGTGGCATTAGTGATGATGTGTTTCCCCTTGTTTTTTCTATGATCCATATGATCCTCAATGGTTGGTTCATGAGGAATCTTCTCATATTGGATTCTACAACAAAAATCTTGTTTTTTATGATTACAAAGTTGAAGAATATATGTAGAGTTCTACAACACCATTCACAAAAATTTCAAGCAGAAATATGTCCATATTTGACAATCATGACACAAAATAAGAGCTTGATATTGAAGAACAAATATGTAAACTGGATTTCTAAAAAAGTGTTATTAGTGCACCTGTCTATGTGAGTTATAAGGGTTCTGATGAAGGATTTCAGATTGGCGAATTATTTTCATTTTTTCCTGAAGGTATAGATATTGATCTTTGTGAGCATGAATCGGTTCAACTCTTAGCATGTGATAAAGGTTTTGTACTTCCTCCTTTTTCTTCATCAGAATTACAAGTAGAGATATCAAAGGGTATTCATGAGCAGTTTAGTCAAATCAATCATGAAGAAGAAGCCTCAAATTTTGTTGAGAATTCTATCATCCCTCATGTATTTTATGACCCAGTGGCATTCTGGTTGGAATATACATTATCCATGGTCTCATATGACTCAATTTATATGAATATTTTGTTATTAGATCATGAGTATGAACTTCATAATCTGTTACAATGTTTTCTTTTGCTTGTTCTTATTGTGAAAAAGTGCATACAAGGAATTCATCCAAGAAGTTAAAATATTGCATGGTATCATTGGAAGTATCATTTCACTTGATCAAAGTAGCTGGACTGATTAGAGTAGGAGGGTTATGTACATAAATAAGCTGGTATTCAAGTATTTGATTTCATTTTGTAGAGTTTGTTTTAATTTTACTTCCTTCACCATTTATTGCTTCAACACGTAGGTAGATTTCTAACACTATAAGCTGTTTAACATTTTTGTGTCACATATCAGATCAATTTTCAAGTCTGAAGGAGATGTCTTTGTTTAGGAAGATTCTGTAAACCAACAAAATAAGGAACTTGGTCTATAGTTCTTAGCAAATCGCTGGGGTATGTTGTCCCTGTTGGAGCCAAATGTTAGTACTATATTTGTTCCTGTCAAAGATATGAAGGTTTAGTGAAGTGGATAGGTTGTGATTTGATAAATTAGTGGTAGAAAAGACAACATTCATAGCCCCTAAGAAGTCAAGAGTCAAATTTTCAAAAGGCATAATGAAGGAACAACAATAAAATCCATTCCCTTGTACACATAATGAAAGCATTAAACCCTCAGGTGCTTACCATAGGTCCAAAACAGGATTGTCATGCGTAAAAAGGGCCTAAGTCTATTGGCCAGGGAGTTTACCACAAGAACGCGACCTAAAAGTGCAACATCAAGAGTTTTTCATACCCTAAAAGATTGATGACTTAGATCTCATCACATGCCCATTTTCAAATCAATTGTCGAGATTGTCCCTTCCCCGGAGTCGCATTTGGATCCAAGCCCCAAATGCTCCGATGGTTTTCCTTCGATGGATGGTCTAGATTCCATGGCTCCATCAATAGTGTCCCGAGAGATCAACGACCTAGATTTGATCCATGACCCTAGCGCACCAACTCAACATTATACGTGACCTTCCAATAGAGCACTACTAGGGACAACCAATAGCTACCACGTGGACGTGTGGAACTTGCCACATACATAGGTTAATATATTGAAACCGAGTGACACATGTCTTGCCTATCTATCACATTAGTGCTAGCATGGACCAATGATAAGGAGCCACATGTCCATGGTGACATAAATGTAATGAGATTTTCCTTAGCCAATTCTAGGTTCTTGATCGAGCTAGATCTACGAGTCTCATGCATTGTCAGACTTCCCCTGGAGGCTCCATATCGACGATTGATATTTTCCCTCAGATTTTCCTTGTTGTAGTCATGTTGAATGACCATAACTTGACCACTCAGATGGGTAACCCATGATGGAATATCCTGATATTCTCTCGAATATTTTTCAAGTGGTACCTATCAATGGTTTAGATCTAATCCCAAGTATCAAAGCCTCCTAGACATGGGTTACGTTAGAACTCCAATGAAGCACTGTCAGAGTCAATAATAGACTACCACATGGACAAGTGGAACCTGCCAGATACATAGGTCAACACACCAAAAATGGGTGACATGTGTTCCACTCCCCTGCCACGTGAGCCCCATCATGGGCTAGCGAAAATCTACCACATGTCTTGGGTGATGTCATCCTGATCATCTTGCCTTAACCATTTTTTGGGTTCGTATTTGAGCTAGATCGATGAATATCATGCATCTTCGAACATCCCTACGCAACTCCATATCAACAGTTGAGATTCTCTCTTCGAGTTCCCTTATCAAAGTCATTTATGAAAAGTAGACCCTGACCACTCTAACGTGCCACTCCGAAGGATGGTCCATATATTCTCTTGGATATTTTTTAAGTGGGGCCTATTATGGTCCAGATATTTTCCCAGGTATAAAATCCTCTCGATCAGGTTTCCATACCTCATTCTGAAGGAAGTCTTGCTAATGTATTCTTATTTAAATCTCACTTGGTGATATCCATATTTGAGATCAATCTTTGAAAATATCTATACACCTCTCAGCTGATCAAAGAGGCCATCTATCCTTGGAAAAGGATACTTGTTCTTTATTGTTACCTTGTTCAACTACCTGAAGTTGATACAAGTCTCAACATACCATCCTTATTATTCAAAAACAATAATGGGGCACCCCAAGGTGATACACTTGGGCGTATATACCCCTTCTTCAGAATCTCTTCAAGTTGCATCTCCAATTCGTTCATCTCCGGCGTACTCATCCTATAAGGAGTCTTGGATATGAGAGCTACTCCATGTATCATATTTATATAGAAATCAATATCTGTCTTCGGTGGCAACCCCAATATCTATTAAAATACATCCTCAAAATATTTTAGTACTGCGTAGTCTTCAACACTTGACACTTTATCCTTAGGTCCCTCTTCCATGTGCGTTGCAAATACTTGACATCATTTCCTATAAATTTTCTTCAATTGCAAGGCTGAAACTTCTCTGATAGTTACAACTCTTGGAATTTGATCCAGATTTTATGAGCAGAACAAAATGAATACAGATTATTAAAATAACAGAGATACAGTAAAACTGGTTTTCTATTCAATAACGAAATAAGCTGAAACTGTAAAATGTAGCGGAAACAAGCTTGCTGGAATGGTGGTGTCTTATCTCTGAGAAGAGATGTGACGACAGCGCGCATTTGCAAGAAGAAGGTTACAATGAGGATCTGAAGGACTTTTTACAATAAGCAAGAATGACAAAAATCCTATACATCCAAAAACCTAACCCTAGGAGATGAAGTGCCAAAAGTCATGTGGGCCCCGTTTGGGTAAGCTAGTACATCAACTTCCCGGGGTCGTAACTTTTGCATACGATCTCCGTTTTAGGCGCGTGATAGCCCGTTGGAAAGGTATCATCGAGGAGATTCATTTTTGGGTCTCAATATTACTTTGGCTATCATTGAGGATCTAGATACCTAAAAACCTTCATTTAGGCCCTCAAAATGGCCCTGGAAGTAAAAACTGCGAAAAATAGTAAATTGCCAAAAATGTCAGAAAGATGTTTTGAGCCAGTTGGAAAAGGTGGGTGGCCACCAATATCCATATGGATCAATCCTCCCTCCTTGGGAATAAATGGTCTCCATTGCATTGAGGTCCCCCATTAGATGAGGAAATTTCTGCTGAATTTGGCCCTGGGTGAGCCACTTGCCTTGGTGCAGGAGCTGCCCTGCTTTGATGACTCGATAAAGCTGGATCCTTTATTGCCGAGTGCCTTTGATCTATCTGTCCACAATATGATCATTGGATTCCTATTGTATGTAGTCGGGGTTGAGCTCTTTTGGTGTCAGCTATTCTGCTACTTCTGAGGTGTCCAATAATGGTGGGAAATAAGGGCGAAGGAGATCCACGTTGAACACTGGGTGCAGGCCAAGGAAAGGAGGAATGTTGAACTCAAAAGAATTACCCCCCATGGCCTTGGTGATAGTGTACGGTCCATAATGGAGTGGGAGAAGCTTCCGATGGGGTCATGTAAGGCATTCTTTCTACAAGTGCAACCAAACTTTGTCACCCACCTGAAACTTATGCTGCACCCGATGTTGATCATGGCGCTGTTTGTACTTGTCATTGGAATTCTGTAGGATATCCTGAACCTATTGGTGGATGTGCTAGATCTGCTCAATGAACCAAGTGGCTTTGTTAGATTTAGTTGGAGCAGGAGATGAGTCAACCGAGGTGACCGCAAGTTGGAGCAGGAGATGAGTCATTCGATTTACAACCTCGGTTTGGCCATCTGTCTGGGGGTGGAAGGCCGTGGATTTGATGAGCTTGGTGTCCAGTAGTGACCAGAGGCTCGACTAGAATGTGCTGAGAAATAGACTATCCTGATCTGATACAATGGTTTGTGGGATTCCAAAATGTAACCAAACTCGTTCAAAGAAGAGCTTGGCAGTGGCCTCTGCTGTGATGCTCTTCTTGCAGGCAACCATAATCGCCATCTTAGAAAACCGATCAACAACCACAAAAACACAGTAATTTCCCCACTTGGTGGATGGGAGGCCCGACATGTAATCCATTGAGATGGATTCCCATGGCCTGTTAGGAGTAGGAAGAGGGGTGTACAGGCCCTGTTTCTTAGTGGTCAGTTTGGCAATAGCGCAGGCAGTGCAGGACCTGATATACTTGCCAACCTCCTGTCGAAGTTTCATCCAATAGAAATTGTTTTGTAGCATCACCACTGTCTTTTCAATGCTGAAGTGTCCTGCCACCCGACTGTAGTGGGCTTCCCAGATCAGCTTCGCTCGCTCACTTGATGGAACACAGATATGGCCCAGACGACACAACAACCCATCCTAAAGATGGAAATTGTCGACAACTGCATTTGCACCCAACATTTGGTAGGTGGTGGCGAAGTCAGGGTCTGTCTCATAGAGTTGGGGCCATCCAGATGTCTCATGGCTACAAGAGTCTGGCACCGTGGTGAGTGCCGTGACTGGCGGTCTATTAAGGCAATCAACGACGTGATTGGTGCTTCCTGTTTTATACTTGATGTTGAGGTGGAATTGTTGCAAGTATGTGGACCACTTTTGATGGTGGTCAGTCTGTAGTTTTCCCTGTGTCTGCATGAACTGCAGTGGCTTATGATCGGTGTGGATGACTGTCTCCTTCCCAAGAATGTAATGTCTCCACTGGTGGCATGCTTGCACAATGGAGTACATTTCTTTGTCGTAAGTAGGGTACTTACGGATAGTATCAGACAGTGTCTCACTATGATAGGCCATGGGGTGGCCGTGTTGAGTGAGAACGACGCCCACAACATAGTCCGAAGCATATGTCTCGATCTCAAAGGGATGCTACAGGTCCGGTAGTGAAAGCATTGGGGCTGAGCACAAGCGCTGCTTCAAATCATCGAACGCTTGTTGTTGGGACCGACCCCATGCAAATTTCGCCTTACCACCATCCCTGTTTATTTGGCTGAGGGCCCATGCAATATGGGAGAAACCCAACATGAACCTGCGGTATAAATTAGCAAGTCCCAAGAAGCTCCGAAGCTCAGTGAGTGTTGTTGGTGCTAGCCAGTCATGGATGACTTGGATCTTGGCTGGATCCACATGTATGCCATGTTGATCAATGATGTAGCCCAGGTAATGGACCCTGTCCATGCTGAAGGAGCATTTTTCCAGGTTGGCATATAGCTTGTGCTGCCGCAGGGTGTGCAGAACCTGCTGAATATGTTGCAAGTGTTCGACCCAAGTCTTGCTGTAAATTAGAATGTCATCCAGATACACCACTACAAAAGTATTGGTGAATGGTCGCAGGATATTGTCCATCATCCTCATGAAAGTGGCTGGAGAATTTGTCAAACCAAAAGGCATGACCAACCATTCAAAAAGTCCTTCCTTTGACTTGAAGGCGATCTTCCATACATCTGTCTGTTCTATCAGGACCTGGTGGTAGCCAGACTTCAAATCAATTTTACTGAAGTATTTGGCCCCCGTGAGTTGATCAAGGAGGTCATCGATTCGGGGAATCGGGTACCGGTTTCTAATAGTGATTTTATTCAGAGCCCGGTAATCAATATAGAGTCGCTAGGTTCCATCTTTCTTCTATACCAGCACGATTGGGCTCCCGCAAGGTGATGAGCTGGGGTGGATGTGCCCCTTGTGGAGAAGTTCTTGGATCTATCGCTTGATCTCCTCATTCCCTAACAAAGAACGATGATAGACTGGCCCATTGGGCAGCGGTGCGTCGAGGGTCAGATCGATGGGGTTCTTGACCTGGCAGTGCAGAGGTACCCCTGTAGGTGAGGAGAAGATATCCAAGTATTCTTCCACAACCTTATCTACTAGCTTATGCTATGTGGAGAGGTGGACCGCAGAGACCCTGGATGTGGCTGTGATCTTTCTCTTATTCTGAGAGCGAATCATGAAGAAGACAAACTTCCTCGTCTATGAGATGACCTTCCTGCATTGCTTAACAGAGATCAAGGAAATAGCACTAGGTGGGACTGCCTTGGGTATCCTGTACAATTTTTTGTTCAAAGTAATAATAACACTACGAGGCCTAGAATCATATACAGCATGACATTTCCATAAATAAGGTTGGCCCAAAAGAACATCACAAACTTCGAGAGGAGAAACATCACACAATACCTCATCTTTGAAGGGCTTGATGCCGTATGACAGTCGACACTATTGGCTAATACGAAGATTGCTTCCTTGGCGGAGCCATCCAATGGTGTATGGTTGTGGGTGCGGCGTTTTTGGCAGGGCCAACTACTTGACGACCTCTACTGAGATGAGGTTCTTTTGGCTACTGCTATCAACGATGAAGTGTAGCGAGGTTCCTTTTACCCACATCTGTGAATGGAAGAGGTGCTCTCCTTCTTCTGGCTCGTCTGGTTCACCATGTTAGAGCTTGGTGGTAGCAACGGTGGCACTGGGTTCCGCATCAATGATCCGTCTTCCCCTTTCTAGTTCTGTCTCAGAGTCATAATCTACATCTGATTCAATGGCTTTCACTTCGGCCACCAACGACTGCTTTGAGTGGCAGTCAGCAGTGTTATGCCAAGGGCTCTTATGAAAGTCACACCACTTCCCGGTATCTTTCTTTGTCTTTCCAGTGTCCCTCTTTTCTTGTGGCTTGTACTGGTTGTCTTGATACTGTCCATATTTTCTCTGTCCTTTGTTCGGTGGGTTAGGGCTGCTCTTTCCTGGATTTTGTTGTGAGGGGTTCCCAGGCCCAAATTGCCGTGTCTTTTGTTTGAGCTTTTGCTCGATTTTGATGGCATATCGGTAGGGCACGCCCAAGGATGAGATGTCCAGAAATTCCATTTCGGTCTAGATGTATCTATGCAGAGCACCGTGATACTTGAGCACCAAATGTCACTCTAAATCTTTGATACCCAACTTGGTGTGCAAGGTATGGAAGATATTTGTGAATTCTGGCACTGCTTGGTCTCTTTCTTGCCGTATTGTGGTCCATTTAGTATACAGGTCGTCATAACTTCCGACAGGGTAGTATTGTTACTTAATAGCATCCCTGAAGGATTCCCAGGTGGCCGTGACTGAAAATAATGAGGTTTCCTCTATTTCCTTTTGCTCACAAAAAGTTTCCCACCAATCTTTGACATGGGGAACGGCTTTGAGGAGCGCAAAAGTAATCTTTTCCCTATTCAAAAATTTATGAACAGAAAAATACCCTTCTAGTAGATTCAACCACTTGTCTATAGCATCTGCGTCTATCTGACCTTCAAATATAGGAATATCAAAGTTTATTTGTACCTTGAAGGGGGTGGCGCCTCCATTCTAAGAAGATGCGTCGCCTGTTGGTAGTCGCTGAAGGATTTGCATGAAACTATCCATCATCTCGTTCCTCTATTGCGCGAGGTCTTCCTCAATCAACAGTTTGAAAGGATCTGCTATCCCATCATATTTATTTTCTCCTACCATGGGAGGTCACTTGGGCATGCGAGATCTTCTGTCCTCAAGAGAAACAAGCTCGAGACCCAACTCTTTGTACTCCGACCTCGTTGGGGACATGCATTAAAATGACAAGGAGAAGACCGCTCTGATACCACTAATCCAGGTTTTATGAGAAGAACGAAATGAATACAGATTATTAGTAGGTACTTAACACAAAATAACAGAGATACAGTAAAACTGGTTTTCTATTCAATAACAAAATAAGCTGAAACTGTAAAATGCAGTGGAAACAAGCTTGCTGGAATGGTGGCGGCTTATCTCTGAGAAGAGATGTGATGGAAGCACGCATTCACAAGAAGAATGTTACAATGAGGCTATGAAGGAATTTTTACAATAAGAAAGAATTCCAAAAACCATAGACATCCAAAAACCTAACCCTAGGAGATGAAGCGCCAAAAGTCATGTGGGCCCCATTTGGGTAAGCTAGTCTTCAACTTCCTGGGGTCGTAACTTTTGCATACGATCTCCGTTTTAGGTGTGTGATAGCCCGTTGGAAAGGTATCGTTGAGGAGATTCATTTTATGGGATCAATATTCCTTTGGATATCATTGAGGAGCTCGATAACAAAAAACCTTCATTTAAGCCCTTAAAATGGCCCCGGAAGTAAAAACTGCTAAAAATAGTAAATTGCCAAAAATGTCAGAAAGTTGTTTTGAGCCAGTTGGAAAAGGTGGGTGGCCACCGATATCCATATGGATCATAATTCCTTGAATTTTCCTTCAGTTCCCCTCCTCATCCAAGTAAGTAAATTCCTTATTGTAACAGTCTAGAACAACATGATGTTGGTCCTACCAATCCATACCAATGAGAAAATCATATGATCCCAAAGGTATAATATTCAAATCAAATTTTGTGCGTAGTCCATTCATTTCCATTGGACATGCCCTAACCATCTCCTTAATTTTCCTTTTTTCTCCTGTAGCTAATTGCCTGAACCAAGGTTTTCCAAGCTTGCTTCTTGGAAATTGGAATATTTCCACCATCTTAGGATCTAGATAACTATGAATAGCTCTTGAATCAATTAAAATAGTAATGGGTTGGTCATTAATATTATCTTCCACTTCAATCATGTGTGACTAAAACTCATCTTGCTTGTTATCCAAGGCTGCGTAAATCCTAGGTACATTTTTTCCCATGTATTCAACATTCATAGCTTGTTGAACACTGTGCCCAGTCCTCACTTTGTCACCTCTTTGAGGTAAATCTCTACTCATATGATCTCTGCCAAAAATCCAACATTGAATATATTGTTTCCATGGATTTTTCCCCACTATCTCCATCATTCTGGGCTCCTTGAGAGTTGGTTGTATTTGCATAGTATTTCTGAAAAATGGTGGCTTATCCCCCTTCTTCCCCTGTTCCACCTTGTTTTTCATATTGTTTTCCCAAGCCTTTTGGAAATTCGATCTTCCCCTTTGTTGATCATAAAGACATTTAGCATGAATTTTAGTTTCTTCCAATGTCTTGGGATTATCATATTGTATCTTGTCACTTATAAATGAGGGAAACAAACTTAGGTACCTATGAATTTTAACTTTCTCATCCTTGATGAATGCGAAATATTTCAACAACTCTAAAAATCTTCTTTCATACTCATCTATCGTCTTACTCCCAAGCTCGAGTTCAAAAAACTCCATTTTCTTGTCATAGTATCACTTGGTTATTCTTTTGAAAATACCTCTTGAACTCCCTCCAAGTAACCTTATTTTCCTCAATGTCTTGCACTTGCACGAACAAATCCCACCACATTGATGCTTTTCCTTTTAGTTGATAGATGAAAATTATCCCTTCTTCCTCCACAAAATAATTATGCAACTGTAAGTACTTCCTCATACCCAAAATACATGTCTCCACATATTCATCCATATTGTGCTCATCATCAAAGGTAGGAGGCTTGATCTTATTCATTTATCCTTATAGCTCATCCACCCCAGTCCTTCTCTTATGCTTTCTGACAGGGGATGGACTTGAGCTATTGCATGCTTTGCTAAATGAATTCTTTGGTGAGTGGTGATGATGCCTATCAACACTTATTGCTTCTCTTCTTTTAGCACATAGGATGTATAGGGGTGTACAAAGGTTTCCTATTTCATATTTAACTATTTTAGGGTCAAATCATGTGTCAAGTCCACCTGCTGCAAACTCACTTGAAAGTTTGCAGCGAATCAAGAAAGTACCGCATGCACTAATCACATATCATTATGCTTTGGAAACGTGTCAAGGGATATCTCATTGTTTTCAATGCCTTTAATGCCTCATATTCTTCAGGTTGTTTCAAGAAACAATTCTAACAATTTGAATAAAGCACGCTTCCATTGTTTTGAAATATGGCGTTGTGAACTGGCTGTAGCAGATGAAAGAGGATTGACTGCTTCCAAATAAGTCCTAGTCTAGTTCGTGATACACCAACTAAATTTTTAGATACACCAGGTACCTCTTTTGGTGATTGTGTACTGTTTGAAGGTTGATTGAACTGGATACAACTGTTACATATTTTTCTGCACTGCAAACTGTTATATATTTTCCACGCTGCAAACTTTTTGCACTAATCAAAGCTTACAATATATGCATCCTAGAATTTGATAATTTTCAAGTTTGTTATTTTATACCAAAAATATCAATTTGTAGTTTCCTCTTGCAACAGTGATCTTATCCACTATATTTTTTATGATGCTACAAACTGTGTGCTGCGAACCCTTTGTTTTATGCTAGATCAAACCCTCCTCAACTGTGATTCACTTAGGTTTGATGTTTTAACATTTCAAATTCATTTTCCTCCTCATACATGTGAGTTTTTACAAACCTGTCATAAAACCTAGTCCAACTTTGCGTGCTGTGAACTTGCGTTGCAAACTGGTAGTTTTGGGACATTTTGTAGCGAATTAGTACACACCAGATTCATTTTTTCATCATAACTTTTAAATTTCGATTTTCATTCTTTTGATTTTTTTTTGGATATGAATCATTATATTATTGAATTTTTGACCAAAAATAAGCCTAACCTAGTTCATCCTTTGGGAGAAAAGTTGAAATCACCACCTATAGGAAAGTTCGCAGCGCATGCTATCATAGGCGTTGCAAACTCTAACAGTCTGATAAATCTGAGCTGTAGGAGGGATGCCACCTGTCTAAGGGGGTTGAAATGGTTTCCTATGATGTATTTAAACATTAGGGACATGTGTTCCATCACTAGATCAAGCAGCATTACCTGTTTCAAAAGACATTTATCGCAATAGACAATATCCAAAAAAATAGGAGCTAGGTGGATTTTTTGTTTTACCTTGTATAAACAGCTCCTAGAGAAAAGGGAATCCAATGAAACCACTTGGGATTCAATGTATTTAGAGTAGAAAAGAATGATACACTATAGATAGGATTTGTTTTGTTGAGTAAGGGGTTCAGTTCATGATCCAAGAGAGGGGAGAGATTGAGGAGTAGTTTAGCTGCTTATTTGTAAGCTTGAGGGCCTGTTTGTAATATACATTTATGCCATTAAAGATTCATGAGAGATGTTTATCAGATTGGATTCTATTTTTTCGATTTCTTTATCATCCTCTTTCTTGAATATATTGCAGGTTTTTAGGATCATAACTTCCATTGATTGATGGATTCATGAACAATAGAGGATCTGCTATAGCTTGTCCATTAATCATTATTTATTATTTAAGCACTCTTTAATATATTTGCAGAAAGGATATCTGTATGATGGATGTTCTTCCTTTTTACATATTCTCTATGCTCCTACCCATAATTATATAAAACCTTTATTTGGTATACAATTTAATTTCCTTTGATGTGTAGGATTTTATGACTCCATGCCCAATGGAATGCCTCTGCAGACAATTTGCTGCCCTCTCCCTTTCTCACTCAGTCTTGCTAATCCACTTAATTATAAACTTGTTTTAATCATTTATATTTTGATGGGTAGTGGGCTTGTTCTTAAAGAAGTCTAAGAACAACTCCTTATGCTAACATTTTTTGCGTCATTTCAGGGGAACGTAGATGAAGAATATATTCCCTCAGAGAACGACATAACATAGATATAGTATTTGATGGTGAACAAGGGCTGGTTACATAATTGGGACTGCGATCATTCACTTGGCGAATCCACTCCATGAAGGAAGAATATTCTAGCAACACTTATAGTTCAATTTTTCATATGCAATGGAAGGTATTCTGGCTCGAATGTATGCATTTTGTGACTTCTCTTATATACCTAGCTTTCCAAATCTTGTACTTGATAGAGAAGTATGGGAACCTTGCCTTCTAAGGTTTGGGGGAAATAAGCATGATCATCCTGGTGAGCATTTATTGAATTTTCATGAGTGTATGCATAGGATAAATATTGATCACATGGATGTTCTTATTAAAATTTCCATATTTTCTTTGGAAGGACATGCTCATGAGTGGTGTAGAACCCTCCTGTTGCTAGAATTCATTCATTGAAATATTTTAATACTACATTCAATGGTTATTGAAAACAAAGGTATTATGTTGATCTGCTTTATGAGGAATGTTGTATGGAGTTTGATATTTTATATAAAAGATCTTCCAATTTTAAAGATCAGGGTGCTGGTAGTGAAGAAATTGTTTCTCACGATCCTCAACAAGTTTCCAATGTTTTTCAAAATGATATACTTTTCCAAGGAATTGGAATAGAAGAAAATAATCATACAAATGAAATTGGAAGCAGTCATGAAACTTGAAATATGCAGAGACAATCCAAACTCTAGTTGGAACAACATGAAGAAATAGTTTTCCTCGATCTAGTGGTCGCTGTATTGGAGGATTTTATCATCTTAAGTTATGCACCTTTCAACTTAGAACAAAAGGATAGAAGAATACTTAATGCAACAGATTTTTCACACGAGCTATCTTATCTTATGAATCAACTAGAATTTCAGCATGAGCTCCATGATCGAGTAGCTATTTTAATGAATAGAATTTTCCAGAAGGCCCCTTATTTTGTAGCTTTTGGTTTGATAAAAATTTGCAGCTGTAAATATGAACCATTGATGAATTTTCTGCTGCAAGGTTGTATTATTTTTATGATTTCATTTGCAATATACAAGAAACTTGTTTCACTAGCCAAATGATTGCATGGATTCACTAGAAATCTGATTATACTTAAGCAAAGAAGCTCAGTTGGATAGACTAGTGTAGGAATGTATATAAATAATATTTTCATGCAAGCATTTGGTTTGCAGTGAGTGTTTTTAAGTTTTCAATAAATGATCAGAGGTGCTCTCAAGGAATGAACAAATCTCAAGGCACAAACATGGATACATATTGCAAAGATGGAATGGATAAGGATCTAGAACTACATGTTCTTGGAGCCTAATAGGGGGGTATCCATCCCCTGTAGATCCATATGTTAGCACATAGGATGTATAGGGGTGTACAAAGGTTCCGTATGTCATATTTAATTATTTGAGGGTCAAATCATGTGTCAAGTCAACCTGCTGCAAACTCACCTGAAAGTTCGCAACGAATCAATAAAGTACCTCATGCACTAATCACATATCATTATGCTTTGGAAACATGTCAAGGTATATCTCATTGTTTTCAGTTCCTTTAATGCATCATGTTCTTTAGGTTGGTTTCAAGAAACATGTCTAACAATTTGAATGAAGTGCACTGCCATTGTTTGGAAATATGGCGTTGCAAACTGGATGTAGCAGATGAAAGAGGATTGAATGCTTCCAACTAAGTCCTAGTCTAGTTCGTGAGACACCAACGAAAGTTTCATATACACCAGGTACCTATTTTGGTGATTGTGTGTTGTTCGAGGGTTGGTTGAACTGGATACCACTGTTACATATTTTTCTGCGCTGCAAACTGTTACATATTTTCTGTGCTGCAAACTCTTTGCGTTAATCAAATCCTACAGTATTAGCATCCTATAATTTTGCAATTTTCAAGATTGTTATGTTATACAAAAAATATCAATTTGTAGTTTCCTCTTGCAACAGTAACCTTATCCACTATATTTTCGATGATGCTACAAACTATGCGCTGTGAACCCTCTGTTTTCTACTAGATCAAACCCTCCTCAACTGTGATTCACTTAGGTATAAGGTTTTAACTTTTCAAATTCATTTTCCTCCTCAGACATGTGAAGTTTTTCAAACCTTTCATAAAACCTAGTCCAACTTTGCGCGCTGCGAACTTGCACTGCAAATTGGTAGTTTTGGGACAGTTTGTAGTGAATTAGTACACAACAAAGTCATTTTTTCCTAATGACTTTTAAATGTTGATATGGGTTCTTTTGGATTTGTTTTTGAAGATGAATCATTATATTATTGACTTTCTGACCAAAAATCAGCCTAACCTAGTTCGTGGTTTGGGATAAAAGTTGAAATCATCACCTATGGGAATGTTCACAACGCATGTTGTCAAAGGCGTTGCAAAATCTAATAGTCTGATAAATTCGAGCTGTAGGAGGGTTTCCACCTATCTGAGGGGGTTCAAATGGTTTCCTAGGAGGTATTTGGACATGAGGGACATGTTTTCCATCACCAGATCAAGCAACATGACCTGTTTCAAAAGGAATTTATCACAATAGACAAGATCGAAAAAAATAGGAGCTAGGTGGATTTTTTGTTTCACCTTGTTGTAAAAACTCTTAGAGAAAAGGGAATCCAATGCAACCACTTGGGATTCTACCTCTTTAGATTAGGAAAGAATGATACAATGTATATAGGAGTTGTTTTTTTGATGAAGGGGTTCAAGTCATGATCCAAGAGAGGAGAGAGCTTGAGGAGTAGTTTAGCTGCTTATTTGTAAGACCGAGGGCATGTTTGTAATCAACATTTAAGCCATTAAATATTCATGAGAGCTGTTTATTAGATTTTATTCTTTGTTTTCCATTTCTTTTTCATCCTCTTTCTTGAAAATATTGTAGGTTTTTAGGATCATAACTTCCATTGATTGATGGATTCATGAACAACAAAGGATCTTCCATAGCTTGCCTATTAATCATTGTTTATTGTTTAAGCACTCTTTAATCTGTTTGTAGAAAGGATCTCTATATGATGGATTTTTTTCCTTTTTTCATATTCTCTATGATTCTACCCATAATTATATAAAATCTGTATCTGGTATACAATTTAATTTTAATTGATCTGTAGGATTTTATGGCTCCATGCCTAATGGAATGCCTCTGCAGATAGTTTATTTCCCTCTCCCATTTTCACTTAGTCTTGCTGATCCACTCAAGTATAATCCCGTTTTAATAATTTTTATTTTGATGGGTACTGGGCTTGTTCTTAAATAAGTCTAAGAACAACTCCTTGTGCTAACATCTTCTTTTCTCATCATGAGACCTGAGACTTCTTGACCTAATTGACTCTCTCTCCTTATCCATTTTCTTTTCTATTCTGTCTAAGATTTTCATCAACTTTACATTGAAGTCATCTTGCCGATCCTTAGCTTCTGTAATATCAACACCCAAACCGGCATAAAGATATATGAATCTATCATCATGTCTAAAATCTCTCTGCGCTTATTCCATGCTTCTTGACTTTTTGTGCTGATTTTGTCCTGCTCTAATCGATGATAATTCAGTCTGAATTTTTTGTTAAATAGAAACTCATTCAATGTAGGCTCAGTGTTGTAACCATAGATCTGATACAACAATGTAACATCCCCATCCACCCATTTTGGGCCACATCACATAATATCAATTGTTGTTGCTCTGAAACTAATGTTTAACATTCCCACTACCAAATTTATTCTAATACCAACAGTAACATCATCCAGATTACTACTGAACAATGTTATTCCAAAAGACACTGTGCAGATTCTACTCTAGTCACTAGTCTACGTAGTGTCACTTGAAGTAACGTGCTCAACCTCAAGCTTAGTCATGCCATATGAATTATAACAATGGAAGTAACACAATGCAACTGCACAAAAGCACACTGAACACACAACACTACTATGCACATAATCATTTTGGCTTCACACACTAGTTATTTCCTCCTTGTGCATGCATACTTATTCCCTATGTGCACAAGTGAACCCAGCCTCTTGGGCACACAAAGTATTCTATGCGTGCATGACCATTCAAACCTCTCCTCAAAGACTCATGACCAACATCATAAGGTTAACTTAAAAGGAAAGACTAACAATAACTGTCATACTCATGCACAACTATAACAATGAATATAAACACCACACTTACGTGTGCAAGACACAATATACAAAATAACAAAAATTACTTATATGCAACCACATACATGAATTAAACCCATATTAAACATAGATAATTAAGCACACAATAAATGAGACAAACACATAAATACACTTATATTTTATGAAAGTCACCAACTATGTGCAGAACTCGGGAATTCCTCACAACCATAGACTCTATTTCTCATATACTTTCAACAACAGTTCACCCTCGAGCTGGGGCTTAACCAGGGAAAAAGGGTTCCTAATTCCAGGCTAAGGTTTTATACTCAACAAAATTTCTCAGTCCAAGGTTCTCGCTACTACAACTAGCCTACAATTTCTCATTCCCCATGCTCTTATCAAACCCAAGGAAGTGTGTCGCTTCTCTATTAAACAGTCCCTCGACTTCCCCACTTCCCTTCTAGGGTTCTAGCAACATAACATACATGAATTCTTCGAGGGGTGCATGTAATTCCTGACACACCATGAAACAATTCCCAACAAAAATCTCACCTAGAGAGATTTCTCATGGGCCTGACAACCCGCCTCTTCAACAACAAATATCTCACCTAGAAAGACTACTCATGATCCTGAAAACCCTCCTCTTTGACAATAAATATCTCACCTAGAGAGACTACTCACGGGCCTAAAAACCCACCTCTTCGACAGAAAAAATCTGATTACAATACAAAAACCCCTTACAAACTCCTTTATGTAGATAAGGTAATAGTCTTCCTCTCTCAGATGGTCCGACCCATTCTACACACGAGAGAATGATGAATCATTCCCAAAAAATGATTTCTTTTCCCAAATACATTAAAGAAAAAAAATGTATTGCATTACTTAAACTTGACACTTGTCACTTTAAAAAGTAGCTTTGGCCACCTTGTGACTCATTCCCAACCCTCGAGAACTTAGGATAAATAAATATCCATAAATTACACTTTTATGGAAATATTAATAAAACATTCCCTAGGACTTAAGTCCCTACCTTTTCCCTTTTTGAATGGAGGTCACCCCCCATATTTTTCTATCTTATCTGTCTGTGCATTGTGTTGTAATATTCTATTAATAGCTTGAGTATGATTAATTTTACATGGATAGGTGCACTGGCCTATCTGCATCCTACCTTACCAGCCTCATAACCACATAGGCTCTCTGACCTAAATGTATATACATCCCCGCCCACATACATATATATAACTCGACTCGATGCACACTCCTAGTCATCCCTGTGCACTTACCCAAGTGAACCCAACACTGTGAAATGTGCTCACCCTTTTCTTTGATAACAATTCTTCATGCACTACTCAAGTGTTCACAACACCAAAAATTGGTGCCAATGGCTCACCAGCCTATATGTACATTTACATTTACAATTTGTATCAACGACTCACCAACCTATATGTACAATTAAAAAGGGTTCTGATTAGGGACATTACATTTTTACTTAGCAGTTAAGGTTGTTACAACTTTATACTTGACCTGTGTGGCATTGCCTTGTCGAGAGAGATCTCGGGTTCCTCTGCCTTTTCTCCTGCTATACGAGATGGTATTGAATTAAGATTAACCATGATCCCAAAGAGGATATAAGGGTAAAATCTTTGAAATATAAGTTGATGATAAGAAAATAGGGCTAGAAATAAGGGCTTCCATGTCAAAACAACGACAACATGGATTTATATGGGTTTACAGACTTGGTGGGGTTATCCCAACAAATGTTTTCTTAATGTGTGCAAAGAAAAATTACTTGTCATTACCTTTATCCTTTGAAAAATTATCCTTTTATGCAGTCTCTAGTTGGTTAGAGACGAGTGAGTATGGGTAAAAGGATTTAGGAAAATAACCAAACCTGTAACTCACCATTAATTATGAATAATTATATTTTTAAGCATATTTTGACATTTACGCAACTGTCCCTTTGGTGGCTCGCATATACGTGAGTACCATAATTGTGAGGGAGCATACATATTACAAGAAACTCTTTTTTGGAAGGTCTCAAGAAGGTATGGGGAATAATAATTTGTAAATAGGATAGGGATTAGGCCATTAAGCTTGTCAATGCTTCAAGGGTGGGAATTGACACTATAACAAATGTTCCACTAGCCATAATGCAACATCAAAGGAATCCCCAAATAATGAGTGACAATCCTAGGCTGTATATAATAACAAGAAACAAGAATCCAGTTTGGGGGCGCATCCAATATTACTAACCAAAACTCTGTTTTATGAGCACTAACTACAACATTTTAGGTTGAGCAAACAATGTCCAAACAAGTAAGGGTCCCATTAACATAGGCCTTCTCCACCCTATTTGAGAGGATAGTCATCAACAAATTGGTTATCATGTTGCACATATGTATTCATTGATTCTAAAGTGGTCATGGACATGGTCATTTATAGAGAAATAATATACATAAGAAGTGCATGGAAGGATCGAAGGATGAAAGTTTCCATGGTGCAAAATAGGATCAATGGCACATAAAGTATGGCACAAACTATAGTGCACAGATAGAGGAATTCCTAAAATGATGAAAACATAAGTGCATAGAAGGATTAAAGGATGAAAGGACCATTGGCGCAGAGAAGGGTCAATGGAACAAAAGAAAATATTCATGGTGTTTTGAACTAGTGCGAAAAACGGTACAATGGAGTGTGCTGAGACTAAAATAGTGCGATGGAATGGACTGTGAAAAATTGTGTGGAATATTACCTAGAAAGAAACCTTGCAGGGCACCTTGAGCTAGTGCGATGAATTTCACAGTAGAGTGTGACAAAACAAATCTCGTGTTACAAGCAATGGATTGGAATCTGATGGGATGAAAAAAGTGACTAGGTGAACACACTGTAAGGAAAGTGCGACATGATGAAGACTTGTGACTTGAGATTTGGGCTCTTAATTCTATCTGCACAGTATATACTCTATATATCAAAATGTGAGTTTCTATGTCATTTATGAGGATATGCTCTGATAAGACTCGATTATGTTGTTGAATATGAGTTGGATCTCATTCATAGGAAGAATTGGTCTGTTTTATTTATTCAAAGAATGTCTAGTTGGATCTGGTAAAGATTTGTCCACAATATAACCATCATGTGTCCTCATACTTTATTTAGACTGAAATGTAGCTGACAAGAACTTGATCTGGTCATGATTTGTCCACATTGTAACTGTCATGCACCTACATATTTTATTTATACATAAGTGTAGCTGGAAATACTTTTATGTGGTCAAAATATGTCCAAATTGTAAATACTATGTGTCCACATAAAGAAAGGGAAGTGTTGGAACACACACAATTTTGAACTTTTGAGTTTTATATTTTTCACCTCTTAGGAATAAGATTTTACAAAAAATGGCCTTTTAATTTTAAATCAATTCATTGGTTTTCATTTAATAATAAAGCGCATACATTATTCGTCGTTGATGAGTTCCCTTTATTTGATCAAACGATCCTAATAGTCTCTGAAGTTCTGGAGCCGCCTGAGTTTTAAATAATAAGTCCCTAACGGTCACTTTGGAGCTCCGCGCTTCAGATGTTCCCATAAGTCTAAATGATAAAAACCTCAAAGCTCTGAAACCCGAAAATAATAGCTCACGATAAACACTAAAGAACTCATGAACACAAGTCATAGGACACATGTCTCTTAAATATTTCATAAGATGACACGTGACACTTATTTTTTGAAGTTTCCGTTGGATGATTCACATGCTCTCGGGTGACACGTGGCACCTCTCTTTTCTTGACGCATCATCTAGGATGACGTCAAATATGTCACGTCACTCCGGGGGATGGCCCTTCGAGTGTTTAACAAAGAGTGAGTTCACAAATCACCAAAGTTTCAAAATGCCGAAGCATTGGACAATTCAAGGAGTAAAAAGGAATTAATAAAACATTTAATAACATAAGTTAAAGACGATTAATTAAGACTTAAGGAAGATTAATCGTAATTATGTTCTTCACAGTTTCAGATTTCGGGAAATATCTCTTTTGCTGTTTTCAAAACCCCCCGAAGTCTGAACTTCTGAAACACTTGAAGCTAATTCAATGTTTTAAACACGGTTAATTAAGGTTTAAAAGCGATTATTCAAAGATTAACTCCTCCACGGATTGAGAATTCGAGAGGTTTCCACCCTCTCACATCCAAAGCTCCCGAACGTGAATCATCGAAGTATTGATGGAATTTATGATCGATTAAATATAATGACTTTGAACGAAGATTGCAGATCACTAGGTAGTCATCTCCATTGAGGGTAATGAATTCCTCATCATTGAGGCTATACGAAGATCGATGAACTCTGGTTTGAATAAGAGAATTTCAATTTCAAAATCATTTTCGCCTTTCATGATTAGTAGTTTCATCTATTGAAGAACTCACAGACCCCCCTGCAACAGGTAATCTCACTATGTTTCCATGAATATTATGGAACTGCCAAAAATGGGAAAAACTCTTGATTCCACGGGATAATGTTCAACCTGAATGCAGACATTCTGTCGGACACTACTCCATGAGTCATGGACACCATTAAAACTTGGACACAAGTTTTTGAGATCCTGGAATGTGAAATCATCAACTGTCTAGAATACTCTGTCGAAGAAGACGATGACTCTTATGCATCTAAGCTTAGAAATATAGCACAATCGAAGTTGCACAATATAGTTGCATGGTCGATAATCATGCCTTAAAACGATATGATAAGTTGGGCCTTGGAACATGTTGACATTCAGACCAAAAGAATCATCAACCACAAGTAGGTTGTCATCATCTCTTTTCAACCATAACAACTACAAGTAATGTATAAACTCTCCCATGCTCCTAAATACACTTACAATGCGCATTCCTTCTGGATTTCAAGAGAAAATAATGTGTCCAATACAACAGTAGCAATCATGATATAATCAGGACCTGGTGGGGACATTTGGAGAGATTTAGAACTGACGCTCATGGAATGTACGCCACAACGTCTCTAGACACTCATATGTTGTATCTGGCCATGATGCTCTGTCACCTGTTTGGGAAGAATATCCCTACAAATTTCTTGGTGGAATGGGTAGCCATCATGAACAAAGTAGTCGAGGGTTACACTTTCAATTGGGCCAAAATGTTTTTGGATAATTTGGCTAAGGAAATTGTTGATTATAAAACAATGAAATCAAAAGGGCATCCTACCCCTTTTTACATGTCTTCATATGTTATGGATGTCGTTTTCTTCATGACCCCTTTTTCCCTGATGAACTGGAGTTGGACCTCGACCAGTTCTGAGCCTATTCATTTTTATCACTCCAAGTTATGGGAGGAGAAAGCCAAGGATTTATTTTATGAAATCTATCACAATGTCGTAGTACCTTTTCATATAGCCATTTATGGTCACATTCCTCCCCGGATTTTAGAGAGGATTATGGGAAACCTAGGCAAGCTCACAGATTGGTTCATTGAGGAGAATTTATCCTACAACAGAGTTTTTGGTTGCTCGATTCCTCCTCATGCACTCCCATAATTTTTACCCGACAGGCTGGTGTGCAGAGAAGTGGCATACCAGATAGTGGCGGGACGTATGAGGAAGGAGCTAAAATCATCCCAGAAAAAGGTATGGTCAACTTTCCCCATTCAAGTTGGCATGTTTACATTATTGGATTTTGGCCACTCTAAAGTTCAGGCCGTAGCCCTGGAGGACATCAAATTGGTTGACATCGAGTTCAAGAAACATGATCCACATAATATAGTGTAAAACCATATGGCTCAGTTCAACATGAAGCTACATGCATGAGAATTACCCATATGATAAAATATTCAGGGGAGTTATATCTTATGAGGAATTCCAAAACAAATTCCTGACCCTACCCCGAGACCAACAAGTTTGTTTCCTTAGCTTTCAGAAACACACAGAGAAAAATCTACCAAAGATACTACAGGGTGAGTCAATAACCATGTCTCCTTCACATGAAGCTAAGTCTACATGATCTAACCTAGGATCCTCCACTAAAACCAAATCCGAAAAGGTCCCCAAAGGCCCAGTGGTATTATTTTAGGAGATAAGAATGTCACAATTAGGACTAAATGATCCACATGTGATAGCATAGTTCGAGGCCTTCATGAAGCTACATGCATGAGAATTACCCATATGATAAAATATTCAGGGGAGTTATATCTTATGAGGAATTCCAAAACAAATTCCTGACCCTACCCCCATACCAACAAGTTGGTTTCCTTAGCTTTCAGAAACACGCGCAGAACAATCTACCAAAGATACTGTAGGGTGAGTCAATAACCATGTCTCCTTCACATGAAGCTAAGTCTACATGATCTAACCTAGGATCCTCCACTAAAACCAAAGACAAAAAGGTCCCCAAAGGCCCAGTGGTATTATTTCAGGAGATAAGAACGTCACAATTAGGACTAAATGATCCACAGGTGATAGCACAGTTCGAGGCCTTCATGAATTTAGGACAAATTGTCTCTCATTCATTACCAACAACTCCTGCTAGTACCCCAAATATGATAGGACAACAACATTCCACCGAAATTGCCTCTCCCATTGCATCATTAACCCCTCTATAGACCAGCTTCAAAAATCCTAATTTCAAAATCACTTTTGTGGGTGATATTACTCCCATATTGCCCAAAGATATGCCTCCTTCAGATTTATTATTTAGTAAGAAACAAAAATCCATCGTGAAAAGAGAATCTCACCAAAAGGATGGTGTCATAACTAAAAGGAAAAGACTGGTGTATGACGAGAATGACCAGGATGGTACAAAATTTGCAAAGGAAGTTGCAGGTTCGTTAGGTGATTTTGCCACTGCCAATCAATGGTCGGTGGAAAATTTGACCAAAAAATTGTGACATAAGTGCCTATTGGTAGAACACTTGCAAAATCAGATATATTCCATAGAGCATAATATTAGAAACATAATGAACTAGGATTTCGAGAAAATCAGGGCTAGTGATCGACAACAAATTAAACAGCTTCAAGATAACCTCGATCTGCTCCACCATAGTTTGCAGAATAGCCAAGTTTTGGTCACTCAGTGCGATGAGTTGATAGAACAGTTGCAGACCATATTGACCCTAACAGAGAGCACAACGATAAACATTTCGTCCTTCAAAAATCAAGCATCGAAAATCAATGAGAAGCCGGAAGTTTCCGAGCAAGAAATTTATCTAGAAGTGGATGGCATCCATAAATTCTATCAGGCGATATACCTTTCCCTAAAGGATATCTATTTCAAGGAAAAAGAGGCCTGCTCAGCCTGATCTAAGTTTCAAGAAGTTCTCATATTGATGCACAAAGCTAATGCCCATGCCTTTCCTCTTCTCACTTATTCTGAACAATTAAGAGGTGAGATGACCCTAAAGTCCTTCGAAACAAATTTAGGAGAAGGTAAGAAACTTTCCATAGAGGTGAAAGACGCTTTTCTAGAGGCCTTGTCATCATTAAACAAAAATATGATTGAGTATGAGGAGAATAATATCTCATAATCCCTGGGGCAAATTGAGATAGAAATGAACCAGCAAATCTCTAGAAAGAATAAGGAAGCTATTCAGGAAACCATATGAGAAATGAACCAAATTGATCTTCTTAAAGTCATGGAATGGTTAGTGGACCCAATTTCGTGGTTCTAGGACACAGTCCAATAAGTAAACAAGAATCAATAAAAGATGCCCCAAATACATAAGAAATTGTTTAACTTCAAAGTAAATGAGAGGATCACGCCTTCCAGTTTCGTAATAACGTTGATGGATAGATGCACACAATTCCTTGAACTAGGAAAAGCAAGTGAAACTGGGAGAAAATGAGAAAACATACATAGTGTCCACCCCTTCCACCCTCTCTACCTTTCACCTTCCAACAATCACTTGCCTGATCTATCCCTACTATCCGCATTCTAACCTCCCTTCACTCCACCTCATCATTGGAAACTTGTTCCACCATCATTATTTCTATAGATAGTTACTTTTACTTGTGACCATTATCCATCCCTCGACAAGCCAACGCTGTGTTATTCATCTGATTATCCTCCCCCCATGAATTCAACTGTAATTCATTGCCCTACTGAACACATTTGAAGGGACAGATGGCAACAAAATTAAACGGCCAAGAAAGCATGCCAAATGATTAATGTGGCCTTAATGACATGTATACCCAGCCCAAAGGACTAAGGAAAATGAGTGCTTCTACCAGCAGATGAAGAGATAGAGGAAAACACCAACGAAACTCATGAAACTTTACACATTGTTTTATTCAGATGTATGCTATTTTTAGTTAAATATTGCAAGAAGTCCAACAGTTTTCAGTTATGACTAATTTTTTATAAATAAATAGATTTGAGATCTATTCAAGGCTGCTTCTTGCTGAATGTAATAGACAAACTCTCTTTTTGAGTATTAATACAAGTGCAGACAAATATTCTAAGTTTCGTTCAATTTGAGTTATGTGTTTCCTCTGTGTTTCCTGTTAGGATATTTAGACACTTAGGAGTTAGTTAAGATCTACTTGGTCTAATATGTCGTTAGGTAAAAGTGTGTTTCTTTAGTATGCATTAGTATGCATTTGTAGATAGGAAATCCGATGGTCACGATATGTTCCCGACATAGAGTGATCCGACGGTTCATACTCTCCTCGATCTTAATGACCATTGATCCATGGCTTAACACCTGATTGGTCCATGATCTCTATTTAAAGAACATGGAGGGTCATTTGCCAATGATCGATTGTGAGAAAATATCTTGTAAAATCTCTCTGTAATCTTTTTCTTTGCATTAATAAACTGCTCCAAGTGGCTGCGTTGGCTGGGGCCGTGGATGTTTCCCCGTAGGGGTTTTACCACGTGAAAACATCAGTGTGTTGATATTTGATCTGGTTATATGAGTGGTTAATGAAGGTGTTCATCCTCTGTTGGAATACCTGTGTTGTCGAACATGGTATCAGAGCCTGTTTGAAGACCCGCTCCTGTTGTAGATCGAGATCATGAAGCCGAGTTGTTTCATCTCCATTTTATGGAATTTTCGTACATTTATGGGCTGAGAGGACTGTTCCATTACGTCCGGAGCACTCATTTCATTCAGGAACACTTTTCATTTCACTCGAAAAGGTTTCCGTTTGCCCAAGATACGACCATTACAGTCAAATCCGGAGGTATAAAGTCTGAATACACATTTTTTTTTAAATTTTTTCAAAGTTTTGATTTTATTTCGGTTTGTATTTTTTATTTCTGGGCTGCTACTCTTTTAAATCTGCATATTCTCTTTGCCCCGCACCTTATGCGATCTCGGCAAATCAGAAACAGATAGGAAAAGGTGCATCTTCCGGGTAAGCTAACCGAGATCTAACCCTTGTTGTCATCGAGAAGCGAAATTTTTTTCTTGTGTGAAAATAGTTTTTTTGGAGCATGCTCTCCAAAGCCGTCTTCAACAACAACAACAACAACAATATGTTTTTCTAGACCATTTGGTTAAAACTTGCCTTATTAAGTAAGAGGTCTTGAGTTCAAGTCTCTCTTTTGTTGCCTTTTTTGAAAAAGTTCATGCTATAAATTGTAAAGTGCATTTCACTTCAAGTATAAAAGTGA
>SNQJ01S0000110.1:298153-309493 GCA_010110895.2 Picea sitchensis
CTCGTAGGGGTTTTACCACGTGAAAACATCGGTGTGTTGATCTTTGATCTAGTTATGTGAGTGGTTACTGAAGGTGTTCGTCCTCTGTTGGAATACCTGTGTTGTCGAACATTTCCATTTCCCCGAATTTATGTATGTAATTCTTGAAGAGTGATTGGTTGCAATTTAGTATTACATCTACTGTGATCATATCATACCAGGAGTTCATTTAGTAAACAAATTTTCCTCTATTATTACTATTAGTAAAACAAGACCTATGATCTGCGTGAATTACTGCATCTTATATCCTTTTCAAGGGTGTGTCCTCTACTTTTCTTCTACTTCAAACAAGGTGAGACTTATATGCAATTGATACCTAAATTTTATTAACAATTTTGTAACTCCTTATACATCATTTGATATTATAATTTCGACTCAGATAATGAGATACAACCTTTGTACTGTCGTATTATTAATTTCATTTAAAGATGATTTCTCATAAAACTGAAGGTAGAAAAAGCACTCACTAAAACATTTCTTTTAAAACCTCTGATTCCTGACATTATTCTTTGAGCCTTAGAATCAATCTTAGGAATAACATATTTTTGGCGTCGATGCCGGGGACGAAGAAACGAAATCATTTTCCCTAGGAAAACGCTAAGGTAAAATTTTGGTCTTTTATGGTGAACAAAGATTGAATACGTGAGTAAGGATTATTTTATTTTTCACCTGGCGACTCCACCGTAGAAAAAACTGACACAGTAAAAAAAATACCAGGAAAAACCTAGACGAAAAGCAGACTACACTAGTGTTAGATCCCGAAAAATTGTTGAAACCAAAGGGATATCTCAGACAGACTACTGCATCAACAGGTAAGGTCTATCAATCTAGAGTTACAAATGTTAATGTTAAGGTTCTCACAAAAGAACTAACTCCTAAAGAAAGTTGTAAACAAATTCAATCTGCAGAAGCATCAACAAGTAAACCTGAAGTTAAACTCGAAACTTCCTGAAATAAAATTTGAGATTGACCTGACAGATACTTTTACCAATGATAACAAAAGATCCCTTTTGATCCCCTTTTTCATTGACACTTGGTCGATTATTTCCTTTCCCGAAGTAAAGGTTTTTGTTTCCCAGAATCCTAAAGAGTACTTTCTACACCCAGATTCATCCCCTATCACCTCTCCTATATATACATCCAGTAAAACTGAGGAGACCAACTCAAGTTTCCATTTTCCCCCTCACCTATATCTTCCATCTCCTCACACTCTCTTTCCTGAACACTCTGAAGTATTCGAAAGATCAGTAGTTCAGTCCTTGAAGATTTTTGAAAATATCCTTTTTAGTCCCCTAAATCCATCTCCTAGACTTTCAATGGTCGGTGATGGAGGTGTTGGTGCTGCTAGTGACAGAGGTACAGGGGATGGTGGACAAGCTAAAACCCCTATGATCTTTGCCAAGGTATCTTCTATATATTCTCCCTTAGTCCTTCCTACTGTATTACATGATTTTCCCAAAAAATACATGAAGAACCTCCCCAAATTCATGGGAGAAGGGGATCTAACAACAACAAAACATATATCCTTTTTCGATCAATTTGTTGATATCCTTGGCATCGATCATAAGGAAGTTTACTCAAGAATGCTAGTACAAACGTTTGAAGGACAAGTGAGGATTTGGTTCATAGGACTCCCAGTAGGTTCCATACGATCATATGATGATCTAGAAAATTCCTTCCTAAGACAGTGGGGCGAGAAAAAGGATCATCTCTATAACTTAACCGAATTCAGGGGTTTGAGAAAAAAGACTTCTGAATCAGTCCTTGAATTTATCCAGAGGTTCAATAATATTTATCACAAAATCCTAACCAAAGTCAAACCTTCTCAACCAACTGCAAAAGTCACTTTCATAGGGGATTTTGATTCCAATTTTGTGCTACTCTTGAGAGAGAGGATATCTACCACTTTATTAGGAATGCAATATGGTGCTATAGAAATTGAGTCCAATATGATGGAATCTGGGAAATTAAAAACTAAGGTTGATATGGGAGCTAGAGAACCCAAGCGTTTCAAATAACAGGCATGACCCTCTGGATCTGGAAAGTCTGCAGAGGAAAAAATGGATGATATGGACAAGATTATTAAAGATTTATCAAACAAAATTTTTGGGATGGAATTAGATCAAGACAAACCTAATCCATACGTTAGGAATCAATTCAGGAGAAACCCTAATCCTCAGATACAACAAAGACAAGTAAAAAATGAAGATCAAAAGATTCAAGCTCCATTTAAAACTGAGAAATTCATGCAGAGAGACGAAATGCAAGATTATGAGGAGTCAGAAGAAGATATAAACAACCTTAGCGATGATGATATTGATCCACACTTAACCAAGAAGGATTATGAGAAATCCTTAGACCTAGACTCCCTATTTAATAATGTTGAAAACATCAACAATCTGAGGGACTCTACGTATCAAGGTCTCACCGACTCAATAATGGATGAACTTCAACATAAATATGATTTAAGGCCTAGAGAAAAGTTCTACAAATGTTCCACCAATTTTTTTTTTTATCACGAAGTAAAGCGAATGAGGAAACAATTACAAAACCTTCAACTGAGACACAAGCTACCCGAACAAAGCAAGTTGAAACAAGAACAATGCAAACGAAGAAGCTGAAAAATACATAAGAAAAAGTTCAAACTAGAGAAATTGAAAAAAAATTGTGGGCTTCAATATAGAAAATGAACTTAATAAGATTAAAATCCCAATGCCTTTGGTTGAACTTGCAAAAAAAACGATTTATAAAAAGAAAATCGCTAAAGAAATAATTTTTTCTGATGCTGAATGTCAAGATAACGTTATCAAATTGCAGGACGAAAAACCTACACTCATGTTCGGTCCACACATTGAAAACAATAAGGATTTTGTTGCTTCATTCTATATTACACTAACTGTGCACGATCATTTACTCCATAATTGCATGTTAGACTCAGGGGCCTCTCATAATTTTATGCCTAAGATTATCATGTAAAAATTGGGCCTCGAAATTACCATAACTTATCAAGAATTGTACTCGTTTGATTCCAGAAAGGTCAAGTGTCTAAGTATGATTAAATATTTGGTAGTAAATCTTGCTTAGATTCCTGTGAAAAGTATCCTTATGGATGTGGTTTTTGCTGACGTTCCTCCCAAGTATGGTATGCTTCTATTCAGATATTGGGATGCCAATTTAGGAGGATAGGTTCAGATGGACATGACTTATGCTACAATCCCAATTTTTGGTGGGAAATTTACGCGACTATACAGAGAAACTAGACTGATGTATACTATAAGTGACCCTCAAAACCCCAACAATTACTTAGTCTATGTTTCTAATTATGACTTAGGAAATTGTATATTATCTATAGATGACGATTTTGAAGAATGTACAGAAGAAGAAAATAAAAAAAATAGAAATTTCAAAGAAAAGTGTAAATGTTAGAGAAGGGATGTGGAAAATGTTCTTCGATAGTGCCTCATCCTGTGAAGGAGTAGGAGCTGGAGTGTTATTCGTGGCACCAGGCGATGAGTATGTTATTCCTTTCTCTTATATATTACAATGGGAGGTTGATTATACCAATAATGTTTGCGAATATGAAGCTCTGGTTTTAGGATTAGAAGCTGCAAGGAAGTTAAAAGTCAAACATCTTGATGCAACCCCCCTACTCCCCCATAGGGCTGCGTGACCTCCCGGTCTTGGATCTCTGATTCTCGAGTCAAAATATGCTCTGGAACCTTAAATCCCCCCCTATGTATCTAAACACATGCTCCCTGTTGTTCCTGAGTCTGTACTTAAGGCTTAAAAGTACAGTGTCAAGGCATCCGAAAGTGGTTAAAAGATGGAGAAGGGAGAAACGTCAACCTTCAGAGAAGGAAACTAAGGACGATTTCTACATTGGCGTTGTCTGGCTTCCAACTGTTCCTGGATAGTTATATCTCGTTCAATGGCTGCCCATGATTGTTCAAGTTCGACCCGGTTAGTTTCCGTTTTAAGAATTGTGTCGAAGAGGTTTAAGGCAATGCATGTTTGATTCAGTTGTCTGGGGTCAACGTTAGGTTGAGTTGGTACAAGAACTGTCATGGGGGAACAGTAAAGGTAGGAAAGACTTTAAAATCGATTAAGTGATGTCTCAGTTGGTCATATAAAGAGAACTTACGATTGCAGAAATAGCAAGTGGATGCAAATCTAAGGCTCGTTCCCGTAACTGTATTATATTTTAATAAAAGGTGTGAAGTGGGAGAAAAACATTTAGCTGTATATAACGCAAGGCTCCTGTCAAAGAGAAATATCACATATAACAGAAGAGGAAATTAGTAAGGAAATAATTGATGTAACAAAGAATATATGTAGAATTCCAAAAATGCAGATTGGTCTTACACCCGCTGATAGCTGGTGCAGAGGAAAGACAATAAACAATTACAGAAAACCCAAATTCATTCGTTATAGTAGTGGTCATACTAAAGTATAACGAAGCACATCAATTATGAATATGAATTGAAATGAAAAATGAGATACAAGGAAGCAAACTTGTAATACAGAAGTGACGGAATTGAGAATCTCCAAATCTGGTTGTATTAACTCACACTGTAAAAACTCTATTACAAACGACTCAAAAAGGTTCAGCCTTGTTTATTTCTTTCTGGGATATATTTATACAATTTTTACAAAGCAGGTAGAATCTCAATAGTCACAAAATTTTGTTATGACCGAGAAGAGAGCAATCGCTCCATTTTGCCTACTCTGTCTTCACTTGGTGCCAGGTGTTTGTCGTTGCGCGGACTCGGTGCAGGCGATACATCTGTCCACAAGCTGAGATATTAACCGTGATGGTTCAGCTTGGCAACTAGCCTCGAAGAAGTAACATTCCCGGGCTAAATGCTACAACCTGTCCTCCATATATCCATCGATGATGTCAATGGCATATAGTTGTGCGCTGGGTTTGATCATGCACCTATCAACTTGGACTATGTCCACCACAGCCATCTTGGAGATATCGGTTGAATCTCTCTCTTCCTTTTATTTTAGATCAAGTGAGATCTGTTCCACATTCATTTGTATCAATGTCTCGGCGTCACCTCCATTGTCGATGCCCAATAGCTCGCCGTCTATAGAACTTAAATCCTATTCCAAGGAATGGGTTATCTTCAAGGCTTGTTCCTTGCCCTTGGCGATGTTATGCTCCCATTCCTTTAACATAATATTTCCCCTGGTTTGTTCTGCGATGGTGAGCTTGTGAGCACCCACGGAAACTCTGTTATTCATGGCTATCATCGCCTCCTGGAAGGCGACCCGAGCCGCTCCCACATCCCTTTCTGTGGAAGCTAGGTTCTTGGAAACCCGGTTTACCAACAGACAATTTTCTCGGATCGCTCCCATCTTGGTGAGCAAATTCTGTTGAGCCGAAGAGATTCTGCTCTGGATTTTGATTGCCTGGGATTTGAACATCTCAACGTTGATCATTCTTCTTTTGACGATCTCTACCCAAGCCTGCAGCTCTTCAATCAAGTTCCTCTGTTGGCCCGCCTGTATCCGACCGTCTCGGACCGCTAGCTGTGCTTGCTCAAGCTTGGTTTTGAGCACATCTATTTCCTTTTTATCAGCCAATCGGGCCTGCTCTATCTCCACACTCACCTGACCTTTGGCATTTTCCGTGGCCGAGGCCAATCTGGCTTCAAGAGTCCTGATTAGGCGATTTTTTCTTTTGATTTGGTTCTTTAAAAGTCCGACCGAAAATTGATTCTCCGATGCATACACTCCTAGCGTTCCTGCGATTTCAATGGCGAATTGCTCATTCTTTTTATTTTTTCCGTCGGTCATAACTTTGTACTTTTTAGCAGTCAACTCTCCCTCCTGGTAGACTTCCCTTTTTGCTACCGCTTTTCTCTTTTTTTCAAAGAAAAACTCATTCAGAGGGAGTTCTTCCTCTCTTATGGGCCTCAACTCCTCATTTAATATCCATCCTTCTTTGATATTCCCCGACGTCGACTGCAAGGGGGTGACAGAAGTGATGGGTTCCCCGATTTGTTTTGCATATTTTCCTGGGGTGTCGACCGGGTTCTGCTTCTTTGGCGGTTCTGGAGTCTTTGTCTCGGTCTCCGACTTCTGTTTCTTTGACGAGTCCGGAGTCTTTACCTCTGCTTCAGGATTCTTCGTTTGTTCCTCCTCGTCCTAGTGTTTTCCCGATTTAGGAGTGGCATATTTAGAACCTTCAACATCCCTCTGCTTCATCTCCTATATACCTGGACCTTCACCTTGCAATACAACGGGGAGACAACTGCGTCGGTGTTCCTGGAATTTCAATACCGTGGCTCTATCCTCGGGAGCCAAGGATTGAATTCGGTCTAGAATTTCCTCATAGGACCTCGCTCCTCGAAAAATGTCATCCGAGGGCGAATTCTCATGCTCAAATCTTTTGAGCCCGCAATTAGCCAAATGATTTCTCACGACCCTCTGTGAATCGTGCTTCTTGTACTCGATGGAGACCAAATTTAGGTCTTCCAGGGCAGCAGCCTCGGCTTTGACATGCCCGAAATATAATAAAGAATAATAATTCAAACGAATGGGAAAAGACGGCCAAACCTTCTTTGAGTACCCTTTTATCTCTTTACTTACACCGCCGATTACCGTCTGCCGCGTGACCTCGCGACAAGCCAGCTTGTCAGGGATGAACAATGGCATCGCATGGGGGGGAACAAAAGCCCCGAAAACCCTGAGGTATGAGAATTCCACTTTCACGTACCAGTCCGCTATGCTTCTCAGGTTTGTTGCTATGCTGTATGAGATGCGGGGTGGTGGGCGACCAAAAACGGCGACATGAAAGGGAACCATCACCCAATTAAAAATTTCATACGCAAAATTTTCATGTTTGTTTTCCCATAGATTTTCGTGATATACATGTATGGGTTTGTCCTCGGCTGGAGTCCAACCCCAGCTCATTAATGGGAAAGGTGTCATGGAAAAAATTGCATCCATAACATATGCAGACATGAAGAATGAGGACGACCTCCCATCTTCCTTCTACTCCTGATACTCTGTGACTCGATTGTCCAAGCTATCCGAAAGCATCTTTTCCCAATCAAAAGAACAACCTTCTGTGACCCAAAAGATAAGAGGCAACCACGCAAGGAAAAAATGCGCTATGTCTTCTCTACCATATAACCGACAGGTCATCATGGCCACATATCTATAATGTGGTTCCAACGAAGCGATTGAATAAATTCCGGTGGAGTCATCTCTGAACTTTGCAGCGTTTGAAACCCATTCCTTTATCAAAATGGACATGGTCTTATCATACTACACGCATTCCTTTTCTTTGATATCTTCCAAGAACTCGGAGCCACATGAGTAGTCGGACGTCGCGGGTAGCTTATACATAGTTTGTAGATGCTCTGGCCTAAAGGTCCCGACAGTGACTCTCTGTTCGTCCATGATAGTCCTGGTCAGTATGTCGACGTGATCCAACGCCCATCGGATCATGTCATAATATGGAAGTAACCGTGGCCTGGCTGCTATCCTGTGCATTCCAGATTGGACGACTATTTTGTATTTGGTGGTCATATCATCCCTTTCGTTGTCGTCGGAGTCGTCAGAATAGTCCACCAATTCTGATTGCAGCATGTCTGAAACATATGACCAGTTAGGAATTGAGTCAATAATTCGGGGCGAAGTATTAGAGACATTATCTGAACCTTGTCCTGAAACCTCGACATTTTCCTTAGTCGCTTTCCGTGGAGCCATGGCTGAAACCTGCATTTTAGCTCTTCTGCGATAGCACTGCGTATACATACAGAAGTCAGTTTACTCAGAAGTGATGAGCTCTGTGTGCTATGAAAATACGTTCATTATAATGCAATGAAACTCTTACATATATTTGAAAACTTGGTACCTTTCAAAACAAACCTGTCAATTCAAAATTAGCAATAAATTTATGCCGTAAAAATCCGATCGTACACATAGATTTACCCTATTTCCCCATTAATGTCATAAATTTTGGCGGTTTAAAAGTCAGTTGGCGTATGGAGTGAAAAGGATTCCTTGAGAATCGTCTAAACCTTGAAACGCGGGATGTGTCTTGATTCAGCTTAATTAATCCAATCCCGCCAACGTTTATCAATTTCTCGCTATTCGTTATATCGTGGATTTTCTATTAATATTTTGAGTCTCCAACTCCCAAGACCGCGAGGACCGAATTTGGTTTAATTAAAGGTAATCACTATTTGGGGCTTGATTTATTTTATAAACATTTTATTCGCCATATCACAACTCAGAACTTCGAGGATAAGTTTCTAGGGGATTTATATGTCGAGTTGCGAAACCGCGAGATCGCGATAACAAGGTTTAATTAAGGGGAAGATAATATTGGATTAAGTGATTAATTAATCATGTTATAATTACATCGTGACTTCGTGGGTCGGGGTTCAGAGACTATAACTTTTGAAAAAGATAGTGCCGAGTGACGAAATGCCAAGAAAAACTTTTACCACGATTAGCTTTTTGCCTTTAATCCTTGACCTGGGTTATCAAGACAAGACCTCGTGTCCTCAGCCCTCGGGGCTATAAAAGTAAAAATTTTGGTTTGGCGAACGCTGAGGCGCGAAACCCTGACGACGTCTAATCATGAGTTGGAAGATTTTACCCTGGTTACCGCTTTGAGTGAAACTTTTAAACGACTTCGCCATTTCGCGACTCGGGACGTGTGAATTGATGAATTATAGTATCCGATCCGTGAGATTCCGAAGTAGAGAAAAAAGAGGGAACATTCTTACGAAATGAAGGACTTTCTTTGAGAGTAGAAAAACTATAGCTGCTTGCGTGATCAAGCTCTTAGAGATCATCGATCTCTCGGAGGAAAAAAGAAAACCATCTTTAGATTTTAAGCATCGAAATGAAAATTGTGACGGGTTAAAAACAAAGGCGGCTCCAACACTCCCCTTGACTTCTTGGTGTAGGCTTGATAGCAACCCACGACCTTCCCCTTTTGCTCTTTGCAAAAACTCAGAATGTCGACGTTATCTCCCTTTCGGATAATCCATCACTTAATATGACCTGGGGCTATGGCCATGTGATTGCGGGAACGGTCATAAGTAGTCTGGAGTTAAACCAATTTTGGGCATGCAATGCTCCTAAGACTTCCACGCATCCCCTTGGCAAAACCACGGTTCAAATTGCGGCCTGCCTTCGATTCCTTAACCTCCTTGCAACTTCTGTCCCCATAATGAACGGGATAATCGAGCTCATGATCTTGACGATATCATCCAAATCAATGCTTCAAATATGCACCCTTCTTATCTACGGACTAGATCTACTTCCTCTGAATCAACGGTCGAGGCTCTCTTCGCAATTCTGGACTCCAGGAGTTTGAAATCTCAAGCTCGACTTCCTTCCATACTTCACTTCTCTGAAATTGGCCATCTATAGACACATGTCCCGTAAATCATTGTCCCAGTCTTCACCTGGGTGTTTTACCTTTCAACCTAGATCAATGGTCCAACGACCCCTTCTCGATCGATGATCAAGATTTCCTTTTGGGCTCTGGACTTCTGAGATTTCAAATCTCAAACCACTTTTTCCAAATGACTTTTACCTGAAGTCTAATATCCACTGATGCATGTCCCTCCTGATCCAACAAACGAGGGTTACATCAGGAGTTTACTTGGGGTTAACAGATTTGTGCCATGTCTACTCCAAGTCCAATGGTCTAGATCTTATTCCAGGACTTCGGGTCTTCGCGCTCTGACGATATCAATTCTCAAACTGAAAATCCACTTTGGCTTTTCCTCGTAGTATGAGATCTGTTGACAAGTGTCTCCTCCCAGATCAACGACTCACGGCTCTTTGGCTCTCCATGCTTCAGGAGTTTCAAGTATCAAACTTGAACCCTTATGAACTCGCGATATCTGACGGCTCATGCTTGATCAATCAAATGACTGAGATTCCACCTCGGTGTTCCAGGACTCCGAATTTTGGGAATCTCAAGTTTAAAACTTCTCTCCCTCATGAGATTACAACAAGCAACGACTGTGATTCCTCCCAGCGATTCAATGCTTGGTCTTCGCCTCCAATGATCTGATGGTTCAGAACTATCCTGTTGATCGGATGGTCGAGATTCTATTCTGGGGTTTCGGACTCTGGGAATCTCAAGCTTCAACTCCGATAACTTCTCTCTCCTTTGTACGCGAAGTGCTAAAACTCGTGCACCTCCTTCTGATCCGACGATTTTCGATCTTATTCCCTATGATCTAACGATCACGATCGTTCTTCCTCCTAAGCTTCTGATATCTCTCCGCCTTGGAAGATTTATCCTCTTTCAAAGGTTCCAAATATTTGTTCTCCCAATGAATCTGTCTCTAGGATCTCCTCAACACTCATGAAAAGTGTTATTTATTCTGAGCTTCTATCCTTGAAAGTATTTCGATCTCCCATGCACAATTTGCGTTCTCGAGATTTCGAATAACTAAGTTCGAAGGATTTTCTTGAAAATAAAATGCTTCTCGCCCAGCTGGCATTATTCTGTGTTGTATCTTCGAATATTATTAACTTATTGACGCTATGCACACCTTGTACCTATTTTGAGTTTCTCTGGTTCTCTCCGAGTCAATCTGAGACTCAGTTGACACACTCCTTGCGTTCGATATGCACACCTTGCATACAAGTATTAGAAGAGAAACTATTGAAACTCAACCAACTTCATCACGAACTCATACAATTAATCTCTCGAAACAATCATACATGAATGAATTGAAATAAGTCATACACACAGAATAACATTCACTCAATCACACATGAAATGAACACAGTCCAAGGATTTGGGACAATTTCTGTCTGTTCTATTCATTCATAAAAAATAAAATACATAGTGTTTCTACTACTCTACTCTACTCTATTGATCTCTCTATTCTGTGTAAATGTGTTGAACCTACACATAATAGATCTAGCTAGAAAATACTACACACATTTGTAGAGAGAAATTGAGGAAGAAGAAGCAAGATAGAAAGAATGGAAGAATTCTCATTAACCGTATTCCACACACAAAGAGTGAATAATTTACAATATATATAGAATAAATGAGTAACTGATGAGCCATAGTGGTGTTCTAGAGTGATCTAGACACACACCAACCGTTACAGGAGTGAACTGCCACCTAATCTAGTCTCTCAGGCAGTTACAGGAGTGAACTGCCACCTAGCTGAGTTAACTAGTCAACTAGTCTCCAGTTAACTGACTAAACAAAGAGTAGTGAGTTGGTGATGATCCCAATGTTGCATGGTGACAAAACCAATGCAACATCTAAACTCAAATCAACTAGTCAAACTGAAG
>SNQJ01S0000110.1:315667-350359 GCA_010110895.2 Picea sitchensis
ATGATTCAAAATGAAAATGTCTCCTTGGTATATATAGGAGACTAGGAGGTATAATTACAACTAATGGCCTAAAGCCGACATAAATAAAATAACATTACTAATCTAAATTACAACTAATGGCCTAAAGCCGACATAAATAAAATGACATTACTAATCTAATATGCCCCAAATAAGGGGTAATGAGCCAATATTAGGGCTTAACGCCTTCTTCCTTGCATTACAACACTTAGCTTTCTATAGCAACCTCACAGTAACTTGCACTTAGCCTTGCAAGCCTTACACAGTTCGCACAGAGCACTTATTCAACATCACATAGATGCACTACCAATTGCACTAAGCAATCACATCTACTACTTATTACATTGCCTATCCTTCTATTTATACATTACAAAAGTGGGCCTAAGCGTGGGTAAACCCACGGGCTGACATCCCTTTCCCATTACATTAACCCAAAACCCTAAAAGGGCCCAAAAGTGGACCAAGATCCCGTGATCTCTGGTTCGCCTGGCGCTCCATCTTTGACAAGCTGTCGAAGTCCAAAAATGGTCAAATATAACCAAGTGTTCCTCAAAACTTGGTCAAGGGACAACAGGCCCCCAACAGTCACCTATGACTCATCCCGAGTCACTCTGGTCTGATCAATTCTGCCTCAAATGCCTTGAGCTACTTCGACCTGCTACAGTGCGACAACCTCTTGCTCAATGAACTCCTGGATCACTACGTCGTTTATTGGCCCTTCCAGGAATTGTTCTATAGTGATGACAACTTGTTCAAGCTCAACTCCCTAGCTTTCAACTTCAGTGAACAGTTGGCATGCCTTTTCTTGGATTGGTTGAAGTCATTGGGAGACTTCCATCACTTTACTTTGCAGCATGTGTACCTGTTGTTGGGCGGTGCATTGTTCTGGAAATCTCTTCATTATTTCGACTGGGGTCAAGGCCTTCAACTGCACCTGTAGCATATTTGTGTGTTTCTTTTCTTCTTGGAGTTGTGCCTCCAATGCCTGCAACACTGGATTCTCTGTGAGTCTCATAACTCTAGGTGCTTCTAGAGCTCAACTACTTGCATTCCAAAGAAAAGGTTTTTAATCGACCAACTGCACTATGGGCAATCGCCTCCCTTAGATCTCTTATTTCTTGAGGAGTCTTGGGCACGGTGCGAAGTTCCAGATTTATGATGCACTGCTGAAGTTGCTGGATTACTTCTTCAAGTTGTGCCAACTTCTATGGGACACATTCTTCAATCTTCACTTCTATGACTGTCACAAAGTGAAGTGCTTTGCGAACCCTTTCCTGTACTTCAAGTTGCTCTGCTAGCAACTGGTCCTTGCTCTATTGTCACTATTCTTTTTCCTCATCCCACTTCACTTGCAGGGAAATATTTTCTCATTCTGCCTTACTCTGTTGTTCTACAAGTGCGCTCTGTACTTGTGTCAAAGCCTGGGTGGCTTGCGCTGTGTCTTCTTGAGCCCGTCGAAGGAGAGCTCCGACTTTATTTACGATCTAGTGTAATTGGGTGGGCTCATCGCCTGTTCCTGCTGTTCCAATTGTCAAGGGCGCAGTAGAAACTGCTGGGATGGACTGGAGTGCCTACTGCACTTCTTGAAGTTCACCCTTGATTTAGTTGAATACCTCCTCCTGCTTCGCTTCTTTCTTTTCTACGATCTCTAGTGAAGCATCATTCAACGCAGCGATTAAGAAGTCAAATTTGTCCGGTGTGAGGGTAGTCTTAAACGTAGTCCGAGTGGCCTTAGTTTTATTTTGGGATGAGGGCTTTGGTGGTGTAATATTCCTTTTCTTAGATGGATCCTCCTCTTCTCTAGGTGGAGTAACCTCTCCTTTGTTTTGCTCAACTTCTGTGCCACCTAGTTCTTCACCATCACCTCCCTGTGTAGGTGAGATCGAAGTAGTCTTCGTGGATGTGCTATGGAAATATTGAACTTCATAACTCTTCTTATTCTTGCTTGGTCTAGGTGTATCCGACATAGCTTCAGGGCTATCCACATCGGACATTTCTGCAGGGTTTGCTGCAACAAGGAGGTTCGCCGACCATTCCTTGGTAATCTTCTCCAAGCCTTATTCTATCAACTTGTAGTATGACTAGAGCTGTTGTTTGTGCTCATCATCGCGTGCTATGATATAGGTGAAGTGGCGGTCCACACTGAATTTTATCAAAGGTATAAACCTATGAAGTGTGTTTGGGGTGAGGCGCGGTGTATATTGGATTGCATTCTTCAATTGGTTGTAATAGGTGTGGAAGATGACATTGGACTGCCATTGCTTGTTCATGTCGCTGGAGTACCACAACATATAGAACTTCATGGCCAGTGGTTCGAAGGGTTCAATCTCCAGAGAAGTGGCACCTTGTAGTAGCTCCCAGGTGATGAAAGTGATTAGTATGAGCAAAAAACTAAAGTGGAAATCATACCCTTGGTCTTGTGCTTCTCTGTAATCAAGATCTAGTTGGTTTACAAGGTACTGCACCCAGTTCATCTGTAGTCCCTCGGTGCACTTCCTTGTGAGGTCAACTACGAATCCAGTCACTTGTGTTGGTCTCTGTATCTCTGTATCCAAGGGTTATTTTGTCTACTAGGTTATTTGAACTGATTGGAATGTTGCACTATATACCATAGAGATCCTCAAAAGGGCCCATCTTCAATGACTCATGATAGCCATTGTTATAAGAAAATTATACCAGTGGTAGGTAGTCTTCCCACTTCCTAGGATGATGCATAACATGCATCCTTAACATGTCCTCTAATACTTGATTTACTCTCTCTGCCTATCCATCATTTTGAGGGTGATAAGCTGTAATAAATAGCAATTTAGTTTCAAAACCAACAAACATATATTTCCAAAAATTTGAAGTAAATTTTGTATGTCTGTCTAATATGATTTCCTTAGGCATTCCATGCAATCTAAATATTTATTTCATGAAGATATTGGCAATATCTATTGCCGTTCAAGTTGACTTCATAGGAATAAAGTGAGAAACCTTGGTTAGATTATCCACAACTACCATAATCGCATCATTTTGCTTGGTTGATTTAGGAAATCCTGTGATGCAATCAATGGAAATGGTTTCCCATTTCAACTTTGGAATTGGTAGGGTGTAACACCCTCGACCCCTAAATACCCTTTTTAGGGATGGGGCATAAAATTTTTGTTTTTACTAGCTATCTCAAATCCTAATTCCAGGCTCTCCATTGACTACTACTCACCACGATATTTCTAATGGTCACCACCACACTAAAATCCGATCTCTGATTTGCAAGTTATCACCTCCAAAAGTTATCCAGGTGTTATTAGTTGGGGTCTTCGACATTGTTAAGTGCCCCTTTTTCTAACTCCCCAAAGTCCCAAAATATCGCCATGTGGCCTTGGCCATTCCATGATCAATGTTTGACATTTTTCATCGAACGTCCCTTTTTCAATGTTCGATGTTCGACATTCAATGATAAACGATCGATGTCCTACGTTTTGACATTTCAGAAATCGACGATTGTTTTCCTACATTTTGGAATTTCGACCATCAACGATCATTGTTGAACATTCAGTGTTCGACAATTGACGATCAACGTCCTACATTTTGGTGTTTCAACAATCGGTGATCATCATTGAACGTTCGACGTTCGACGATCGATGATCGACGTCCTACATTTTCAATGTTTTGGCAATCAGATATCATCATTGAATGTTCGATGTTTAGCGATTGACGATCGATGTTGAACATCACTTTACCATACTATGACCAAATATTTCGAATTCTCGAAGTTATCCAGACTCCCAGAGTCCTAGACACGTCACCAACCACATTGGCTAGGTGGGCACAAGCCAAAGGTTGATACATGGCGAGGGCTAGGGGTGACATGTTTCCTCATTAGGGGGTGACATGTGTCATTATCTAATAGGAATAAGGGGTCTATAAATCGACTATATATGGGTGAAACATGGCACTTAGTTGAGGGTTCATGTCACCTGAGATGATGTCGGTGAGCCACGTCAACCTCCGACATACAGTCTTCTCACTTCTTTCAAATCTCATGTTTTAGATTTGTCCACGTAGATCCATAGATCCATGATTCCCATTAATTTACGGCTCTGGGATTCAAATATTACTAGCTCCTCACCTCGTGAATCCCTCGAAGAGCCAAGTCTTCAGACACTCGGATCTAGCGCCATGTGTCATCTACCTATCAATGGTGAAGATTCACTTTGCCATTCGCGACTTCAGAAGTTTTCAAACCTTGAAATCTCTTGGCCAAGTTCCTTCAGAGTACCAAGTCTCCAGATTATAGGATCTCTTTCCACGTATCCTCTCATCCAAAGACTCTAGTTCAATGAAAAACATTTCACAGGGGACAAGTAGGGGCCACATGTCACTCCACGACACGCTCTCGGTTGGTTGGGAAGTCGAGGGGGGTTCTTTAGATCGACGACTGAGAGGGATCTCGAAGGATATGAGGATTGATGGTCCACGTCACTTCAAAATTTTGGCATTCGAGAGTTTCGACATGCGTCTTCCAACCTCCTCTCTAGACCACGTCCGATTTATCGCCACATGTACCTAGCATTCACGGCTAGGATTTACTCTGGCCTGCAAATCTCCGGGGAAACTCACACATCCCTATACCATCAAATACCTGAACTTTTGGATAGTCGTTGATCTATGGACACACATCCCTCCACTTTCAATGGTCCCAATTAACTTCACGACTCTAGCATCCGGGAGTTTTGGCACTAGACCACTCCTATTCTCCTGAAGTGGAACTTCACAGAAGCACTTAACACTACCCTTCCTAGGTCCAATCTAATGGCTAAGGGAGGTCTCCACTGGATCCTTAGATCTACGACCCTCATCTATCCACGACTCTGGGCCTTCAAATTGTTTTGAGGGTTATGGAGTCATAAGTTATGAAGTGTCAAAGCCAAAAGGGATATCTCTTTTCGGACTAGCATGGGGTTCCCAGACCCTGGTCATATGGACCCTCTACTGAATCTCGGGCTATAGGTTCAACTCTTATATGAGATTTGGTTAAGGTTGTGGGAATAAGACCTTGGTCATGCAGGTGAAATTTCTAAAGGATGCGACCCTCAATTGCATTCTACAAGCATTATACCTCATGGGCTTGCAAACAATTCAAATGAGGTACGATAATTCTCCTTGCGGCGACGACTTCTCCCAGAATTTTAGAACTTAAAATTTCTAATTCCTGCACATCTTTACAAGGTTCTGAGCACCTTCACATTACCTCTCCTGAGCTTAACAAACCCCTTTGTCAGAAGATCCAAATGATTGGAAGTGTAAATATGCACCTATGAAATTGGGCATATGGATAACAAAATAACAGTTCATTTTCCTTTAATTTGAGCGACTACAGGGGGCTCAAGTACTTACGTACACAAGTCATATTTGAACATACAGATCCTTACTTTATTAAATACAAAACCATGCTAATTGAAGAAAACAATCAAATTATTAAACAAGCATGCACATCCATGAAATGTTCACAGGTTATTCATACTTATTTTACAATCACAGTTCAACTTTATAGGGTATAAGAATACTTATCTATTTAGAATTGTAGCCAACTGACTGACTGTGGGTGTTCACCTTTCCACCCTACCATAGGCTTAGAGGCATTCATTCTTAGTGCTCTAGCCACCCCCATGCCAAACAATGATATCACTAGGGAATTTCCGACAGATCTCTCAGAGGTTCTCTTTCTCTACCACCCCCTCTGTGAGGTTTATCATATGCTTCCTTAGCATTGAGCTCACAGTCTCTTGTTTGGGTCACATTCTCCTTTAAATTCTCTAGTAACCATAAAAACACAACAAATTTTAGTTTCTCTCTTATGCTTCCTCGTCTCATGTTTTCTCTTATATGTATATATCTGCATGCCTTGCATGCACACCCCTCCTTTGGAAGGTTCCCCTTCATGTCATGTTCCTTCTGTCAGAAGGAAACTCGGGTCAGCCAGGTCTGCCAGACCCTATGGTACTTTGGGATAACATTCTTCAGTTAGAAAATGATTCCATTCATGGGGGGTGGTTGATAGTTAAACCACCGTTCCTTTCTTCATTACCTGATTCCTATCCTTGGGAATGAGAGGAGTTTTATTATCATAATCAAAGGGAAATTTGGGTTCATTTAACATAATTACCCTCTCCATAGTTTTTTCGTTTCTTTCCTCTAGCGATATCATGGTTAGTACTTCAAGGCTTCACCCCCACAGACAGTTATTGGCAATTCAAATAATAATACATTTACATTGTTCACATGCCTTAGCATGGTAATCATAATTAACGATTAATTACAAGCTGGGGGAAACAAGGGTATTACAATCCCTTCCCCCTTAAAAGGGAACACCGTCCTTGACGTTCTTTCTCAGTAACACATGTCGTGTCTTTGTTATTCAACTATTTCAAAATATTGATTCTCTTTCTTGATTAGGTCCTTTCCAAACCCTTGGTATTTGTCACCTACCTTCAATAATCTTGGACAACAAGCATATTAATCATAGTTTTATGAAAAAAACATCTTATTGTTGCATAAGATTTAGGAGGAAGAAAATTTCATAATTTAGCATAATACTCATCTTGTGTAGTTCGTGGATTTGTATTCACATGGATGTCTTTTTCTCTTGGATTACTATTTTTTTTCCTAGACATGCTCCTTTTTTGCATGATCCCAATAAATCGTTTACAAAGATTATCAAAGTCTCCTCTTCCTTGCGATCACTCACCCTCCAGGCCCAGGCTCATGCATCCCCTTCTTTGCTATACAGTTCTCTGACCTCTCCATCTTGCCTTGCCAAGGATTTGTCACACAATAATAGTTCTAGAGACTTCATTGAGACTTATAGTTGAGGCATCCCTCAGACTTTCTCTTCCAAGGCATCCCTCCAGCTTGTGTTACCACAACACAACATGTTCTAGTGTGATCATGGATTACCACAGGGTTCTCATGTCCGAACAATAACATCTTTCACACTTTTTCGGCTTGACAACCTTCGTCTATCTTCCATATATAGATATTTTTCATATCTCATGTATCACATATATACAAAATTATGAGAACTTATCATCAATTTCAAATTCAGAATTTTCTTGCAAATTTGTCACCCGCAGATTCCAATTTCCACATTTATTTTAATATTTGTTCCACACAAGAACCATATTCACAAGTAATGGACTTCCTCCCCATTATAAATTTATCTCAACAGGAAATTGGTCTTCCTTATGGGCTTACAACACTACCATATCCGATACCCTTTTCTCCCTGCAATTTCAACATTCCTCAGCCAAACAAATTGTTAGTTTTCAGGCACACTATATTTTCAAAACTATTCATACTAATATTCCAAGTCATTTTCATGTTTCAAGGATACAAGGAAAAAGGAAATATAATTATTTACATATGCATCCTTTTCAACCTACTAAATCTCTCAAATGCAATTCAAATATCATATGTCTTTAATCAAGGTGCCAATATTCATGGCCACATTCACACCCAATGCACCCTTGCATTGATTTCAAGTTTGCCACACTTTATCACAAGCACTTTTCCATGGTGTGTTGGAGATTAACCAACCTCTTCACCATATGTATTATTCATTCTCGTTCATTATTGCAGCATGATTGTACTTCCTACTACAGGCTGATCATGATTCCAAATTAGCACATATTAAACTATAAGTTTCTCTTGAGTGCACCCAATAATTCTTCCTTCATTAGTAATCAGGGTGCCAACACTCATGCTCACCCAAGTTTTCTTTTCTTTAACATCTATACCATGTAAGTAAAATATTGGAAGGAACTTATTTTTCAATGGAAGATCCATTGTCTTCCCTTTATGCAAACATGGATTTCCTCGAAGAAATTCCATGCAATGTGTTAACTATGAGCACCTTTATTACCAATGTCTCTAGATTGGTTATTGTACCCATGGTACTCTTTACTCATGCAATTTTCTTGCCACGATTATAACTCATCTTTGGCTGGCATAGACATACTCTCTCTATTATTCAGGTTTCTTTCCTGAATCACACCCTACTTGGGTATAAATGGAATAAAACAACCAATCAAAGTTTATTCACAAATCTTTAAGATAATGTGATATTTTTAGAAGGATTTCCTATCAAATTCCTTAATTCCTTATGCCACATAGGTATGAACATTTTTATACCTTCTCTGGCTACTAGCACCCTCTCAAATATCACCTCATCAATGGTGCTTTATGGGGACTTTTAAAGTCCCTTCAACAATCTTGTAATGAAAACCTTCTCATAATCATCCTTTACTTTAGGTTATCCATCATTGGAAATTGCCTTCCTCAATAGCTCCAATTCCTTTCTACACATGTCATACATCATAAATGTATTAGTCATCATGTAAAATAAAAATGCTTGTATCATCACATTCAAATCAATAAAACATTTTCAGATATTCCCTGGCATATCTTTATGCACTTCATTACATTAATCCTTAATGTTTTTATGAGTGCAACACAAACAATTCTCAATTGTTTCTACAATCATACGACCATCATTTCTATGGTGTCAAACATTTACTTTTCATTAGCACACCCGTTCTCATCCTAGAGAAAACATAATATTCAACAAGAAAGGAGTTAAGATCTCTTCCCCTTTCCAACTACTTCTACACAGCCCTGAACTTTCAGTCCAACTGAGTTACTTTCCAAAGCTTCACTGCCTTTACTTTATATGGCTCACCCAAGCCTATCCATTTAAACTTACTTATCTATCTAATTTCCTTTTTCTAGTTGTACTTGTTCCCACGACTTCTCTTTTCATTCTACAACTCTGTTAAACAATTCATAGTTCTTAGGGTGAGAAAAGTGTTCCTCCTTTTTCTTCTTCTTTGCTTATGCAATACACTTCTCATTGTGATATTCCTTCTCCTTTCTTGAGCATCCTTGGTTAGGCTCACCCTAATCATGACGATACATCAACATGATTTAATAGAAAACCTTTTGTTCATAATGAATCATGAACCTGTGCACGTTACACATTACCATTCATTTATCAGAATGGTCTACATTCGTTTTTTAGTTTTCCACTCATCCATTTTGTTTTAGAATGTAATCTAGAATTATTGTGTGTGTGTGTGTGTGTACGTGTGTATACAAGAATCTGTTTACAGTACACTGCTCAATTCTCAACAGTCATTAAGGTAATAACTCTATCCTCCTGGAAGATTCTTCACACAGTTCCTCCACCAGGAACTCCTTCATCATGGAACTTACTTATTGCATATCCTTCACTATCTATGATAGCCTCAACCTTGAGTTAGCTTCAACTGGGTACCAAATGTTCCATAAGGAATTATTAACATGCATCTTTGTCGTGCATCCAAATTATGTATGAACACATACTATTACATCATACATGTGCATCACTTGCACATTTTATATCATTCATACCTAGTTGGTATTAATGCCAGGCTTCATATCAAGAAGCTTCACAATGCATTAAATCTATGCACTCAAGCTTTTACATACCTAGCCCAAACATACATCATGCAAGTTCATCGCTTGCACCCTTTCCATGTCATACATGCACATGGACACATCAGACTTCCAGAACCTCCTCTCCAAGGATAATGCTTCCATCCTTATGACAAGCCTCATAGGGACACTCAAAACTAAGCTTCCCTCTCAGTTGGGAGCTTGCAGTCATATTATTTATTTAAGAATGTATACACATGTTTGTATATATGTAGGTACATCTCTTGCACCTTTCTACCTCATTCTTATATCTATATTTCATTCATGTTTTTACCTCTCTGTTGTCATCATTCATTATTGACCAATGCAAACCAACAACATGTCTTATATTTCAGCCCCACCATAGGTTTAATTGATTCTATTTTCATGTTACATCCATGCAATCACTATCATATGCATTACAACATGTTCTCATATTGCATCTTCATGTCTAGATAATACTCATGTCAATACACCTTTTGTACAATGATGAGCTCATAATCTGGCTCATATACCCATTTCACTTTTCCATTTTAGGGGAATTAGCAACAGTCCCAAAGGAATCCTCTTTATATTGCTTAATTACGTTATCCCTGCTGCCATTTTCAACCATTATAGGTCAAGTATGCTGACCCTACACATTTTCATAAGTCCTATGGTCATGAGGAGTTATATACTCATGGTTTAGTCTTTTAATAATGAAGCAATTATAACTACTAAGGATCATACCAGTCCTTACCATATTTCCTTAACCATGAAGGAATTATTCATGAGGATATTCATCCTTATATAATCAGCCATCTTAATTACAAGAGACTCTTCCTGCCCTAGTAGATAGACAATGTTACACTATAACAGAACAATTTAGTTCACGTCCCTTCTCTGGCTCCTGCAGCTTCACAACAGAATTTCTGCCACCTCTGGCATTCACATTTAGGTATTACTATTAATTTTTATCAACATATACCTAATCCTATAAGAATACCTATCATTTTGACGAAGGGACACTATAATTCCTCTGCTGAAATTTAGTAGGAATTCCCAAATCATAGTTTCAATATGCAGTCCTTCTCCTCAATGAGTTAATGCAAATAATAAACAATCTTTCAAAGGTAGAGTTACCTTTCGACAGACTCATCTTAACCTTGGTATACCGGTCCTATGAGTGTTCTCTGGCCCATCCAAGCCTATGTCTGAATCATGATTTTCTAGATAGGGTAGGGCAGGGTGCCCTCTCCTTTAAAATTTTCTAAGAAAGAAAATCACTCGACTCTTTCATGAGCCCAATAAATCCAAGTGTTGTTTCCATGCTATGATACAAATTTTTAACATACTCGACCCATAAATACCCTTTCTAGGGACGAGGAATCAAATTTTTTTCCTAACTATCTCAAATCCTAATTCCGGGTTCTCCATTGGCTACTTCTCGCCATGAGATTTCTAACGGTCGCTGCAACACTAAAATATTATCTTTGATATGAAATTTATCACCTCCATAAGTTATCCGGGTGTTAATAGTTTGGGTCTTCAGCATTCAGTGTTGAACGCCCCTTTTTCTTACTCCCCGAAGTCCCAAAATCTGGCCACGTGGACTTGGCCATTCGGTGAATGACGTTCGATGTTTTGCGTTGAACGTTATGTTTTTGGCATTCAACGTTCAACAATCGGTGATCAACATCCTATGTTTTGACATTTTGGAAATCGAAAATTGTTGTCCTACACTTTGGCGTTTCAAAAATAGACGATCGTCATTGAACGTTCGACGTTCGGTGATCGACAATCGATGTCCTACGTTTTGGCGTTTCAGAAATTGACGATTGTTGTTGAACATTCGATGTTTGACGATCTACGATCGTCATAATAAGTTTTCAACATTTCGACAATTGATGATCATTGTTGAACGTTCGGTGTTCGGAGATCGATGATTGACATTGAACATCCATTTACCATACTATGCCCAAATATTCTGAACTACCGATGATCCAGGTGGATCATCTCAAAATTCGATAGAGTTAAAGTATTCAAAATGAAAATTAAATATTACAAAGTGGAAGAGCTCATCAGCAGCTTTCCAGTGGTGTTCGTTTCAGGAAAAATGACCTCCAGATGACAAAGATATTAGCAGTTGAAGTTTCGTCAAAGATGGTGAAAAATGGTTAGAAATGGTTAAACAAAATGTAATTTGGGGCTATGGGAATTGAACCCAAGACCTTGTGAAAAGGCCACCATGACCCCATGGTTGGGTAAAAAGGGGTGGTCAAGGGCATAGCCCTCGACATTGCCAACATTGAGGCCCCACTTGATATTTAAATGTTATATATCCAAAGTCCATATAACAAAACTATATAATATGCCATAAACCATATAAATCATATGTTAAACCAAATATATGATATACCAAATCGCCAAAAATATATAATATTCCATAAACCATATAAATCATATGGTTTATGGCATATATGTTAAACCAAATATATGATATACCAAATCACCAAAGCATATAAATCATATGTTAAAACAAATATGATATACCAAATCGCGCCAAGACAATTACATGTGCGTGGGAGGAGAAGCCCGCGGGTTTGAGCTTGGGACTTCCGCCCCCCTAACCACCACTACTACCAACACACCACCGCTATGAGACGTGGCAAGAAGTGGCATGAAAACCTTAAAAGGTGCTAAAATGGATGGGATTTGGGTGGGCGCGTGGCCTATGGCCTACACCCCTTTTTGGTTTGATCTCATTATTTAAATGAGGCATGGGCATGGATCCCGAGGAGGAGTTTTGATGCAGGTAGAGGCTGGAATGTAGATCAAGGTGGTTTTGCACAGTGACCAAGGTGGTTTTTCACATGGATAGAGGTGGTTTTTGCACACAGCCTAAGGTGAATTTGCATGCAGATAGAGGTGGTTTTGCATGTAGATTGAGATGATTCTGGACTGGCACACATCCCAAGGCCATACAATTGTATAGATCAGAGGAAAATTTTGGGAACTGTGCCAAGAAGGGCATTCTGAGTCCAGTTTCTAAAATATATCGAGTTTATACTCAAAAGTCTCGATTTTTCACAAGGATTCCAGATCCAGCTTCAGTTTTTTGCATTCAGGAATCCAGACAGAAAAGTGCTCACAGAATCTTTCAGATACACATAAAGGTATCCATGTTCATACTTAAAAGTCTCAGAATTTCATCTTCCAGCTGTTGTTGAAGTCTATTACTATATATGACAGACAGAAATCAGAAGTCACTTTGTAAGCATTTGAATACTTAATCTATCGGCCTTCCCATTTGGAAAGTGGCCCAGAGACGTAGCCAGGGGGTCTGGTGAACTCTGTTACCAATTCTTGTTCATAGATGGTTTTCTTACATGCTTATGTGCTCATATGCTTGATGGATGTTCTTTAATTTTTCATTGCAAAGATGGTTAATAGTTAAAAATTCACATGCAAATAATGGTTAAAAGATCTTGAATTTTAGATCAAGCTAAATTTTCAGATCAAGTTGGTATCAGAGCGAGGTTAACCATTTATTTATGAGTTGATGTTGTTAACAAGATCCAAGATTCAGCGTGGTGAAGGAGAACTTGAAGAGTTTGATCCAAATATTGGATCAAGAAGAGGAATGATGTCTTCACCAAAAGGAGAAGAAGCAGCTTCTTCTATCCCTTATGAAGGGGAATTTCTGAAAGGTTTCATGAGAATGCAAACAATGGTAGAGGAGCTCTATCAAGATCGAAAGAAAGGTGAACAAGGTGGACCATCTCACACATAAGATAAAAAAAAGGAGGTGATGAGGAACCCCCTAAAACCCCACCAACTTCTCCATCTCTTCTTGATGGTTCTATTCCTTCTCCATTTGAAAATCACAAAACAAAAGTTGATCTTAATATGCCTCATTTAAAGCTTGATATTAAGTTTGATTTACCTATGTATAATGGAGAACTTAATGCTGAAAAATTGGAAAATTGGATCCATCAAATTGAAGTTTATTGTAGGATTCAAAAGTTTACTGAAGATGATGTTAAAATTCAGTTGGCTTCTCTCCAACTTGGAGGAACTGCTCTCATTTGGTGGGAGAGAAGATATCAAGAGGATCTTTCCACAAAATGCAAAATCGTTTCCTCTTGGTATGAGTTCACTTCAACACTTAATTTTTTTTTTATCCATTAGGGTATATGCAACAAGCTATGATGGATTGGCAGAATTTGAGGGAAGGTAAGGGACAAAGTGTGCAAGAATACACACAAGAATTTCGTAAAAGAGCATTGATACTTGGTATACCTCTCTACACTCAGGAAACTCTTCTCAAATATATAGGAGGATTGCATAGTTATTTACGTGATATGATATTGATGTTTAATCCGACTAACCTTGATGAGGTGTGTGTTCAAGCAACTCACATTGAGTCAAAAGGGAAGAGTGTTCATGATGTTTCTTTAGCTGAACCTGTCTAGGCAAAAGAAGGCAAAGAAAAGTGGAAAGTTAAACATGCAGCTACAATGAAGAAGGGTGATGAGAGACCTACATGCTTGCATTGTAAAAATCAAGGGCATGAAGAGGCAAAATGTTGGAAGCTACATCCTGAAATGAAACCAAAGTGGTTTAAGGATTGGAAGGGGAAGTAGACAACCACAGTTATCATTGAGGACCTTGGATCATATTCTGAGGACGAAACAAAGATAACAATCGTAGGTGTGAAAGGTAAATCTATTGTTGATAATGATTCTAACATTGATTCTGCATGTGCTTCTACTTATAAAGATGATGACAATTCTAAGGATAGAAAGATGAATTCATTGTTTCATATAAGAGTGATTACAAAACAAACAAAGGTTGACACACTCATAGATAGTGGATCTCAAGTTAATCTTATTTCAGAAGAAGTAGTTAAGCAATTGGGATTAACAACAAAACCACACAAGAAACCTTATCCATTAGGTTGGGTATGCAAAGATAAAATATTACAAGTAACACAACAATGTGATCTAAAGTTTGCAATTACATCTAAGTTTGTAGATGAGGTTGAATTTGATGTGGTCCCACTAGATATCTGTGGAATTGTGTTGGGTAGTCCGTACTTATATGATCGAAAAGAGATCTTCTATCGAGAACATAATCAATATCACTTGTTTAAAGAAGGAATTGAGTACATAGTGCATTCACATTCATTAAAAAATGACAAATCATTGGGCACTACACAACAATTAAAAAGGGTTGTTAATGCAAGTCGGAATTTGGTACTTATGTCTATACAATGTAAGGAAGAAAAGAATCCTAAGCATGAAAAGGAAGTGTCATTTTACTACAATGCACCTGTTTTGGTTGATAATGTTTCTATGGTTAAAAGTCATCATGATTCGGGTACAATCTCTTTCACAGGTTCAATGTTTATATTCAGCTTATTACTCATCAACAGTATGTGGTTGGGTCCGACAATGTTGAATGAAGATGTGATTAAGAATGTGATTAATGTACTTAACAATGTTAGTGCAGTATTGATTGTTGTATTGCTGATTCATATGTACAGGTTCTAGGAAGAATGGATAGGTGATACAGGACAAGTGAGACAAACATGTCCTCACTTATTTTCTGAACGATTTCATACTTTTTGTGGCCAAAACTCTTTCCAGTGGGAAGGTTTGATCCAGGTGGATCATCTCAAAATTAGATAGATTTAAAGTATTCAAAATGCAAAGTAAATCTTACAAAGTGGATGAGCTCATCAGAAGCTTTCCGGTGACGTTCGTTTCAGGAAAAATGACCTCCAGATGACAAAGATATCAACAGTTGAAGTTTCGTCAAAGATGATGAAAAATGGTTAGAAATGGTTAAACAAGATGTAATTTGGGGCTATGGGAATTGAACCCAAGACCTTGTGAAAAGGCCACCATGAACCCATGGTTGAGTAAAAAGGGGTGGTCAAGGGCATAGCCCTTGACCTTGCCAACACCGAGGCCCCACTTGATATTTAAATGTTATATATCCAAAGTCCATATAACAAAACCATATAATATGCCATAAACCATATAAATCATATGTTAAACCAAATATATGATATACCAAATTACCAAATCATATAAATCCTATGTTAACCAAATATATGATATACCAAATCGCCAAAGCATATAAATCATATGTTAAACCAAATATATGATATACCAAATCGCCAAAGCATATAAATCATATGTTAAAACAAATATAATATACCAAATTGCACCAAGCCAATTACATGTGTGTGGGAGGAGAAGCCCACGGGTTTGACTCCGGGACTTCCTCCCTCCTAACCACCACAACTACCAACGCGCCACCGCTATGAGACGTGGCAAGAGGTGGTGCGAAAAACTTAAAAGGTGCTGAAATGGATGGGATTTGGGTGGGTGCGTGGCCTATGGCCCACGCCCCTTTTTGGTTTGATTTCATTATTTAAATGAGGCATGGGCACAGATCCCGAGGAGGAGTTTTGATGCAGGCAGAGATTGGCACGTAGATCGAAGTGGTTTTTCACAGTGACCAAGGTGGTTTTGCACGTGGATCGAGGTGGTTTTTGCATGCAGCTCGAGGTGAATTTGCATGTAGACTGAGGTGGTTTTGCACGTAGATCGAGATGATTCTAGAATGACACGCATCCCGAGGCCATACAGACTATATAGATCAAAGGAAGATTTTGGGAATTGTGCCAAGAAGGGCATTCTGAGTCTAGTTTCTGAAATATATCGAGTTTATACTCAAAAGTCTCAGTTTTTCGCAAGGATTCTAGATCCAGCTTCAGTTTTTGCATTCAAGCATCCAGACAGAAAAGTGCTTACATAGTCTTTCAGATACACAGAAAGGTATCCATGTTCATACTTAAAAGTCTCAGAATTTCATCTTGCAACTATTGTTGAAGTCTGTTACTATATATGACAGACAAAAATCAGAAGTCACTTTGTAAGCATTTGAATACTTAATCTATCGACTTTCCCATTTGGAAAGTGGCCTAGAGATGTAGCCAAGGGGTTTGGTGAACTCCGTTACCAATTCTTGTTCATAGATGGTTTCCTTACATGTTTATGTGCTCATGTGATTGATGGATGTTCTTTAATTTTTCATTTCAAAGATGGTTAACAGTTAAAAATTCACATGCAAATAATGGTTAAAAGATCTTGAATTTTAGATCAAGTTAAATTTTCAGATCAACCGAAGTTATCCAGACTCCCAGATTCTCGGACAAGTCACCAACCACGCTGGCTAGGCATGCATGAATCCGAAGCTGATATGCAGTGAGGGCCAGGGGTGACACGTGTCCTCATTAGGGGGTGATGCAATTCATGCTCTAATAGGGATAAGGGTTATGTAAATCAACTATATTTGGGTGACACATGGAACCTTAGTTGTGGGTCCATGTCACCGGGGATAACATTAGTGAGCCACATCAGCCCCTGACATACAGTCTTCTCACTTATTTCAAATATCATGGTTGATATTTTTCCATGTAGATCCATAGATCCACGGTTCCCGTTACTTCACAGCTCTGGGCTTCGAAGGTTACCAGCTCCTCACATCATGAATCCCTCAAAGAGCCAAGTCTCCGGACTCTCGGTTCTAGTGCCACATGTCCTCTACCTATCAATGGTGGAGATTCACTTTGTTGTTCATGACTTCGAGAGTTTTCACACCTTGAAAACTCTTGGCCAAGTTCCTTCGGAATACCAAGTCTCTGGACTATAGGATCACTTTCCATGTAGCCTCTCATCCAACGACTCTAGTTCAACGGACAACATTTGACAGGGGACAAATAGGGGCCACGTGTTTCTCCACGATGCGCTCCCAGTTGGTTGGGCAGTCGAGGGGGGTTCTTTAGATCGATGACTCATAGGGATCTCGAAGGATCCGAGGATCGACGGTCCACGTCACTTTGGAAGTTCGACATTTAGGAGTTTTGATGTGTATCTTCCAACTTCCTTTCCGGACCATGCTCGATCTATAACCATGTGTACCTAGCATTCACGACCATGATTTAATCCATCTTGTAGATCTATGGGGAAAATTGCGCATCCCTATACCGTCGAATACCCAAACTTCTGAATAGTCATTGATTTGTGGACACGTGTCCCTCCACTTTCAACGATCCTGATTAACTTCGCGACTCTGACATTTAGGACTTTCAGCACTAGAACACTTCTATTCTCTCGAAGTGGAACTTCGTTGAAGCAGTTAACGCTACCCTTCCTAAGTCCAATCTAATGGATGAGGGAGGTCTCCACTAGATCCCCAGATCTACGAACCTCATCTATCCGTGACTCCAACCTTCGATTGTTTTCAAGGGTTGTGGAGTCATATGTTGCAAAGTATTGAAGCCAAAAGGGCTAGCTCCTTTTTGACTAGCGTAGGGTTCCATGACCCTAATCATATGTGCCCTCTACTGAATATTGGAATGTAGGTTCAACTCTTAGTTGCGATTTGGTTAAGGTCATGGGAAAAAGATCTTGATCATGCAGGTGAACGGTTTGAAGTGTGTAAGAACCTAATTTAACAAAGCCTAATAAAATTCATAAATTTAAACATAAAATTTATTTCAACGTATAAGCAATTTCATTATTTAGCATATAAGCATATTCGGAAGCATGATGATAACCACCTAACACAGCGTAATCATGAAAATACATACCTCTGACTGATGTTATTTATCCAATCTCCATCTGTCCTCACTGCTGCTCTGCCCAAACTCTGCCCAAAATCGAATCTTTCCTCCCTGCTAGCTAGGAACAGAGCCTATCTAGCTCCCTAGCTCTAGGATTATGTGAGGATTCCTAGCCCCTGAGCCCAAAATTCCCAGCAACCGATGCTCCCTTGTAACAACCCACCCAAACTCTAAACCAGAAAAATACAATCCCTAATCTAAAAAAAATGCTTCCTTCCCCCAAAATTCCAAAAGTCCTTCTCCCGAATGCCTCTGCCCCCTCATATCCTCCTTCCCATTCACTGCCTCCTCCCTCCATTCAATGCCACCCACCTTATCCCTCCATTTAATGCCTTATCCCTCCATTCAACGCCTTATCCCTCCATACGTTAAGTTTTCTATTAATTAAATTAAAAATTATTAAACTTTTAATTCGTTACCCAAACATTAAATGAGTTAATTAATTAATTAATTAATTAATCAACATATATTAAACAATAAATAAATAAATAATAAAAATTATTATTTAACTAATGTACATTAGGACAGTTAATTATTTAATTAATTATACTTGATAAAGCTTAAGCAATTATTTAACTAGGGTTGTTACATACACCCACCCTTCAGGAAACTTCATCTCGAAGTTAAAGTATTTTATGATACAAGGGAAAAGAAACATGGTTCACACATTCATAACAAATAATCAACATTATTAATAAGTAAGCCAAGAAAACTCATACATACTAGTGTACATGTGCAAGAAATGCATGTGTAGCTAGTACATACAAGTCTCGTTCATGTACTAATAACAATAACTATCATCTCTATAGTAATTTCCATATGCATCCAATCCATTCAACAAGACTATTCATTTTATAAAAGACAATAAATCAATCAAATGTTTGTGAAATCCTTTAATTACAATTATCTAACTCAACAATGTTATTTAGACAATTGTAGTTTAGTTACATAATTATGAATATTCATATATATCCATTTTCTTTTCAGAAGGAAAAACAATAAATTCCACCATAAGACAAATATCCATACACTCTCAACTATTTCTACTCATCCTTCCTCCCCAACTTACTTCCATCTTCCATTCCTATCCTTCCTCTGCTGGAATATCTTGGAGCATCAACTATATTGACCTAACCCCAAATAGAACCTGTAAGTAGAAGTGCCACTATCTTGACCAAGCTTCCCCAATAGGCAACTAATAGTCATCATCACACATCTAGGGGAGTGTGAGCTAACACCGTCCTCCCATGACTCCAGGTTTCAGAGGATACACGGTGGGAAATGCCTCCACCCCTCCTAACAGGACTAGGGTCCACACCCTACAATGGAATATACAGTGGCACCATATTGCTGGGAGTTTTGTCATCATCTATTCAGTTTTGGGCAGTCTCACCACCTAAAATCCTGCACTGGTCCACATATCATAGCAATGCATCCAAACCAATATAATTTCACATACAAATATTCATACCATATTGTTTCTCGGTCAGTGGTCACGACATCCACTTTCATTATCATATCCCTTGGCTATTTCATAGCCCAATGACCTGCAGATTAGTCTATAACAGAAACTCATACGCATCTATGCATTATAATTGTCATGTAGTTGCATATAACTAAAATCTCAATTTGGTATCCCCGTACCAATAACTTTAACATCAAGTTTTCAAGTTAGAAATAGATCTCATAATATCCCATAATTCAATTAACATTACCCATTCATAGAATTATCATTCAAATAATAGATTGCATCATATCCAACATTATCCAAATACATTTAAACATTCATAAAATTTTACATTCTCACAATATATTGCATCATATCCATCATTATCCAAATACATGTAAACATTCATAAAATTTTACATTCTCACAATATATTGCATCATATCCATCATTATTCAAATGCATTTAAACATTCATAAAGGTTCATACGTCTTAAAGTTCAAGTGTATCATTTAATAGTTTCACTGTGAATAGAAAATAAAGGTGTTTAGGCCTCAGGTAATCCTGGCTGTCTAAGTCAAAAGGTGGTGTTACATACACCCAACCTTTGAGAAACATATTCTTGAGGTGGTCAAAAAAGTGAGGGATAATCTCGTCGTAGTGTCTCGGCATCCTCCCAAGTAGCAGATCCTGGAATATACTTGTCCCATTGGACCTTAACTTGTTCTACCAGATGGTTCCTGAGCTGTCGGACTCTACAGTCCAATATGCGTAACGGTTCTACCGTGAGGGTTCTCGTGTCCGATACCTATAATTCCTTCCAATTTAGTTTATGTGATTCATCAACAACATAATGACGTAGAACAGATACATGAAAAAAATTATGAGTTTTATGCAGGTGGGGTGGCAATACGAGATGATAGGCAACGGGTCCAATTTTCTCTTGGATTCTGAACGGTCCTATAAATTGAGGTGACAACTTTTTCCCCTTCCCGAACCATATGGTACTCTTATTAGGCCTGATACGAATGAAAACCTGGTCTCCCACTTTATAAATTTGGTCGGTCCTATGTGCATCTGCATAACTTTTCTGCCTATCTTGTGCTTCCTTTAGTCTCTGCCTAGTCTGAATCACCTATTCCTACATCTCTTGAATCAATTCTGGCCCAACTGTTACTCAGTCTTCTAATCTTTCCCAACTCAATGGTGTTCTGCATGGCCTTCCATACAGAGCTTCGTAGGGTGGCATTCTGATGGAGCTATGAAAACTATTATTGTAGGTGAACTCTACCAAAGGTAGGTACCTCTCCCAATGGGTTTGATTATCCATGACATACATCCTAAGCATGTCTTCCATGACTTGATTTACTCTCTCAGTCTGCCCATCTGTTTCAGGATGATAAGTTGTGCTTAAGTTCAACTGAGTCCCTAACACCGAGTGCAAACTTGTCCAAAACCTAGAAGTGAATCTAAAGTCCCTATCTGAAATGATCTTCTTAGGTATCCCGTACAAATGGATGAACTCACTTACAAACACACGTGCCACATCAATGACATCGTAAGTGTCTCTAACCGGAATAAAACGAGCACTCTTGTTTAACTTATCAACTATCACAAGAATGGCATTGTGTCTATGAGATATGAGCAACAAACCCACAGCAAAATCCATAGAGATGACTTCCCACTTGGACATAGGAACATCTTGTGGTTGTAGGAGGCCTGTCGGGTGATGGTGGTTGGATTTCACTTGTTGACACTTTAGGAATTTGGCAACGAAATGGACTACATTGCGCTTCATGCCTACCTAGAAGAAGAGATTCCTCATGTCTGCGTACATTTTCTTCACCCCTGGATGCGCACAATAAAGTGCTCTATGGGCTTCCTTCAATATGATGCTTTGAATATCCCCATCTTCAGGGATGTACATCCTTCCCTGATATCTCAATAGTCCGTCTACTTCTAGACTATATCCTTCATACTTTGGATCTAATTGCCTCCCACTCTGGAGGTTTGAAGTAACCTTTAAATACCAAATGTCTCCTTGGAGTTGCATCAACACAAGTTCCCTCATATTGACCTTTAAGGGTACCAAGGAGAAGACACGTGGTCTCCTACTCAAGGCATATGCGACCACATTCTCTTTTCCTATGATATATGAAATACCAAAATCATACTCACTCATGAACTCACTCCATCGCCTTTGCCTGGCATTCAGATCCCTTTGAGTGAAGAGATGTTTTAAACTTTGATGGTCCATTTTGAGCTCAAAGTTTCTCCCCACAAGATAGTGCCTCCAAAGTTTCAGAGCTAGCATTATAGCTGCCAACTATAAATCATGAATAGCGTAAAGCTCTTCGTGTTTCTTCAACTTCCTTGATGCATAAGCTATCACTCCTCCATCCTGCATTAGCACAGCCCCCAGCCCTTTCTTCGAGGCATCCGTGTAGACTGTGAAGTCCTTTTCCATATCCGACACTCGTAGAATTGGCGCACTAGTTAGTAACCTCTTAAGCTCGATGAATGCACTATCACATTCTTCTGTCCATTCATACCTGCCCCCCTTGCACTGCAAAGTGGTGATGGGTTTCTCTATTTTAGAGAATCCTTCCACAAATATTCGATAATAACCTGCTAGCCCCATGAAGCTTCTCACCTCATGGGCATTTTTTGGCACTAGCCATTCCATAATGGCCTTTACCTTTGCTGGGTCCACAGAGATTCCTTCACTGAAAATGATATGACCTAAATAGTGGATTTATCTCTGGAAGAAGGAACACTTCGACAAATTCCCATACAATTTTTTCTCTCTAAGTCAGGACAACACCACTCGCAAGTGTTCCTCATGTTCTCTTTTGTTCTTGGAATAGATGAGGATGTCATCTAGAAAAACTTGTACAAAACGATCTAAGTACTTCCGGAATACTCCGTTCATGAGGCTCATGAATACTGCTGGCGCATTGGTCAATCCGAAAGGTACTACAACAAACTCGTAATGTCCAAACCGAGTTCAAAAGGAAATTTTAGGAATATCGCCTTCCTTAATCCTTAACTAGTGATACCCTGATCGCAAATCAATCTTTGAAAATATCGTTGCTTTTCATCTGATCGAAGAGGTCATATATTCGTGGCATTGGGTACCTATTTTTCACTGTAGCACTGTTCAAGTCCCTGTAATCTATACACAGTCGTAAGGAACCATCTTTCTTCTTTACAAAAATTACTGGTGCACCCCAAGGTGAGACATTGGGCCTTATTAGCCCTAAGTCCAGTAACTCTTTCAACTACATTTGCAACTCACAAAGTTCTGGCACTATCATCTGATATGGAGTCTTGGAAATTGGTTCTGCACCAGGTTTTATATCAATAGTAAAATCAAGCTCCCTCTCAGGAGGTAACCTTGGTAACTCGTTCGAAAAAACATCCTTAAATTCTAACAATACCGGGTACTAATCCTTGGAGGGTCCCTTCCTTTCATTCACTGCTTCCACTACATACAGTCGACACCCTTGCCTCATGCACCGCTTAACCTTCATAGTTGAGATAAAGCGTAGAGACACCCATCTCCATACACCATGGATCTCTACTGGTCTTCCTTCATCGTCGACACAAAGCACCTTTTTGCGAAACAATCTACCAAATCTTGATGATCTTCTAACCAATCCATTCCAATGATTAGTTCATACACCCCGAGAGCAGTAACATATACCTTCAACCTAGTAGTACACACTCCCAGGTCTACTATACAATTATCAACGCTAGGTCCTACCACTTGTTTTTCCCCCAAAGCCATATCGACTTGTTTAAATTCATCATGCTCGTAGGCTGCCAACCCACTCTTTTCTAATGCATATGGTGAAATGAAACTATCTATAACACCAGAGTCAAATAAAATCTTAACATTGATATGATTTAGCATACCTGATGACTCCACCACCGTGGATTGATGTTCTTCCTGGTGATTATTAACCGCTGCGTAAATCTAGTGGCTGCCACTTGCTCTTCCCATTAGGGCCTTTTCCTTATCTATGTACAAATCCTGATTGTAACTTTGGGTAGTCATGCTGGTAATGGGGTCGTCCACATCCCCAATAGGTAACACGGGATTGAACATGCGCACTATTCTGTGACTGTCTCTGAAATGAGTTCCTTCCCCTGGAACCTTTGCCCCTACTAGTTTCTCCCTGAGATGGTCATGGACCTGCCTGTGTCGTTGGTGATGAACGGGATGTTTCACTCACTGCCATTGAAATCCATGCAACTACTGTCCTTGGTGCGACTCTATTACCATATGGAGGTGGCCTTGAGCCCCCTCCCCTGGGAAATTTCCTAGGGGCCTTCCCCATGAATCCAGGACGATGCGAAAAGGTCGATCTCGTACCTCCAATTAAGTTCATATGTTCCTCAGTATAACGTGCATTTTCCACAGCTTCTGCTACTGAAGACGGTTTCCACATCCGCACCATAGCCCTTATCTTAGGGTTTAACCCATAGACAAAGCATTTTGCCTGTCGTTGGTCATTATCCATGTATGAAACATATGTGACCAATTCCATAAACCTAATCTCATATTCTTCTATGGTCCTGTTTCCCTGTACTAGAGCATGAAATGCTCCCACATATTGTTCCTCATAGTAAGCTGGTAGATATTTCCTTCAGAACCTCTCCACGAAAAGTTCCCAAGATACAGTGTCCGGGGTAAGATGCAGTTGCCTTTCTAGGTTTCCCCACTAGTTCAAGGCACTATCTCTTAACTGAAAAATCGCTATCTTCACCTTTGAAGTGGACGCATAGTCTCTTAAGGCAAAACACCTTGTCATGCCTTCCAACCATGCTTCTGCACATTCACTGGAATGACCCCCGGCAAACTCCAAAAGTTTGATCTTCTGCAGTTCTCTAGTGATGTCTTCGGGTGGAGGTCCCCTCCCTGAATCCATCAACGCTTCTGGATTATCCGTTCTAGATGGTGGGGGCTCCACTTCGATCCCTGTTGATTGACACCCCTTTAAAGTCTCATTTATGGCCTACAAAGAGTGTAGTATGAGAGCTAGTTCAGGCGATGGTGGTGGCGGCACTGGCGGTCCCTGCGACGATTCCCCTATGCCTCGATTTCCTCGAGTCCTAACCATATTGTATAATTTAATCTGTATCAACCAAAGTTGTCAGGGTGAGTTCAAGGACATTTCACATTTGCGCAACTTAAACTAGAAAACAGGGTTAGGCGTAAGTTTTTTTTACTTGTCTATAAACAGATGTTACTCTCTTTAGGGGAAGTGGCTAGGTTAGGGTTTAAGAGTCTAAGATGTCTTTGCCTAAGGAAACTACTAACTCCCTCGCCTGGTATCTACGCTAGCATTGCACCATACTTGCTAATTTCTCTAACTTACCTGCCTAGTGCGCATGAAGCCCCCTCCCGTTTCTCTTGGTCTAAGTCCTTATACTTTGCGTTTAAAACTAATTAAGGTGATTTTCAACCTAATGTTGATTAATTATTAAGAAATAATGAATTAATCACATTAGTTTTAAACCTATATATGTTTAAACCTAAATTTAAATCTATGTTTAAACTAATGAACTTATATATGTTTAAACCTAAATTTAAATCTAATTTAAAATATATACTAAACATAAGTTTAAACCTAAATATATATATATATATATATATATATAATTAAAGATTAATTAAATTTTATTATTAATTTAAGGCTTAAACTCAATTAAAGCTTAAACCCTATTACTTTTTTTTTGGATTTCATTAATTAATTAGAATTTTTAAACTAATTAAGTATTTACAATCTAAATTTTACAATAAAAAAAGAATAAAAGAATGTTGAATTAATATATATATATATATATATATATATATATAAATTCAATAATAATAATAATAATAATAATAATAATAAAATTATATATATAAAAAAATAAATAAAATAAAATAAAATAAATAAATCAAAATAATTAAAAAAATAAAAATAAAAAAAGGTTCAGGCATGCATGAAGTCCACGTGCCCGCCCTGCTTCCACCAGTGCCTTCCCTATCTATACCTAACCCTATTACTTTTCCCCGTCATTTTTTTTTGTCCTTGGCTACACGGTTGGTCGCCATGGTCGTTCCCTTTGCATCACCTTCATGGTTCTCACGTTGAGTTGGTGCACAATTAGTTCTTCCGTGGTCTCCTCCCTTGTGGCTAGGCTTGGTGCTTGTGTGTTGGGCTTGGCTTAGTTGATAACTTGTGTGCTGGTTTATAGGTTGTTTTGGTTCTAACTGACCTGTGTTTTGTTTGCAGGTTGCATGGATCTGCAGAGGGAGCTAAGCCCTCATGCCCCTTCCCCTTTTTTTTAACTCATCTTTGTGGGTTTGGCCGTGCAGTCCCTTAGCTTTGCAACCATGCCATCTCAGGATCCTTCTTTTGTGGCATGGTCTCGTGAGCTTGGTGCCTGGTTGCTGACATGACTGTTTACTTGCTTTGTTGCACCCTGTGTGTTCGACGCTGGCTATCACTTGTGTTTGGTGCTGGCTTGTATATTATTGCTTCGTTAAATGACTTGTGTTTGGCGCTGGTGCTTGGGTGTTGGCTTGTATGTTGTTGTTGTTTGATATCCCATGTAACCTTGACTTTTGTTGTATGGCGCTGGGCTTGGTATTTGCGTGGCTTGTTCAACTCATTGAGGTGAGAAATGCGCTCGAAACCCTAATGACTCTGCCTCGATGCTTGTTGTTCTTGCTCTGTGCCCTTCCTGCGACATGTTTGACGCATTGTGCATGAACTAGTGCCCTTCCTTGATGGCTTGGCTCTTCATGTTGGGCCCCTCGTGGTTTTTTTTTTTTTTGATAGCTACTTTGATGATTAGTCGTGCAAGGCACTGATAATACTCCTTTCTTTCGTCTATGTCAATGTGAGCGACACCATTCCTGGCTACCAAGAGGAGGTAATTCTCAAAGGCCATGGGACTACTGACCTAAATGGTGAAGTTGTGGCTATGCTATGCGGTGTGGTTGAGTGGGTCAATAAGCTCATTCTTGTTCGTACTCTAAGAGCTAGGTCGACATTTTTTTTTTGTACTCCGATTCTGCTGGAGATTACAGTAAGTAATGGGCAGATCTAATGTATACGCTTATTGTATGTTAGATCGAGTATGTGAAAAATGTGTTGATGGCTTTGATCATCATTGTCGGTGGCTTAATAATTGCATTGGTAGGAAGAACTACAAGGTATTTTTCACACTTATGGTATCTTCTCTTTTCCTGGTATTCGTGGTTTGTATGTCTTGGACTTGGGGTTGCAACTTATTTTGGAGTGGGTGATAGGAATCGTTGTGTTGGTCTGCTGTTTCATAAATCGAAGTCACTTTGATGCATTGTAAATAACTCCTTCATGGGCCCTCCTCCTCATGGCTTGATACTTGATGCATGGTAAAACTCGTGGGTGCTTGATGCTGGTGCATAGCGTACCTATGAATGTGTAGAGCACTTCACCTTGCCCCCATGGGCTCCTCCTCCATGTGGCATTGCGCTTGGGTGCTAGGTTTTGGGTTTGACTTAAGTGCGCTATCTTGACTGTATACTTTCCTTATGGCTTCCCATGTGGCCTTGACTTTAGAGTGAATGCTAGAATAATAAGAGATGGGCCTCGACCCATAATTTTTATTATTATTTTTTTGTATGCTTTAGATATGGGTAATCTCTTTTTTTTTTTTTTCAAGGATTCATTTTTGTAGCATTTGTGATTAAATTACACAATGTTTGTATAAATGCCTTAAATTAGCTTGCTGGCTGTTTGTAAGAATTGACTGAGACTATTTAACTATAAAAATGCACCCTTACATCCATTTAGGAGTTTGAGTAACTTTTAGATTAGAGTTGGCTACACAGATCCCAACCAAGTTCTTAGAAATAAATGGAAAAGAATTTTGTCTGCATGTTTCCTGGGCTTAGGTCAAGTTAAGGAATATCTTAGTAATGTTTACATTGAATGTCCTCTCTTCTTTATTTAGTAGATAGCATTAAAGTTGTTAAAATACACCCTATTTAATTTGCAATAAACGTAGAGAGAGTTTCAATAAATACCCATGATTGTTTTACAATATTACAAACTGTAACTCTTATTAATTCTTAGCCTGTGCAGGTGAAGAGTCATTCTTACAGGTGGCTATAACCAGGGAGAGTATCTCTTTTTCTAATGCACATACCCTCCTTCAATTCTCCTTGGAAGCATGCACACTCTCATGTTCATTCTAGTCATTTCTGTTTATTTCTATTTTGAGTTGATTTAAGAGTTTTAGGCTATAGGATGGGATTTGTTTCAGAAAATAGTTTGCACAATTATGTGGGTGGTAAGGCCTTAGGTTTCATTTTTTGAAACCAGACTCTGATACCATGTGTAAGAACCTAATTTAACAAAGCCTAATAAAATTCATAAATTTAAACATAAATTTCTTTCAACGTATAAGCAATTTCATTATTTAGCATATAAGCATATTCAACAGCATGATAATAACCACCTAACATAGTGTAATCATGAAAATACATACCTCTAACTGATGCCATTTCTCTAATCTCTGTCTGTCCTCGCTGTTGCTCTGCCCAAACTCTGCCCAAAACTGAATCTTTCCTCCCTACCAGCTAGGAACAGAGCCTATCCGGCTCCCTAGCTCCAAGATTCCGTGAGGATTCCTGGCCCCTGAGCCCAAAACTCCCAGCAACCAATGCTCCCCTGTAACAACCCACCCAAACTCCAAACCAGAAAAATACAGTCCCTAATCTCAAAAAAATGCTTCCTTCCCCCAAAATTCCAAAAGTCCTTCTCCTAAATGCCTCTTCCCCCTCATATCCTCCTTCCCATTCACCGCCTCCTCCCTCCATTCAAGGCCACCCACCTTATCCCTCCATTCAATGCCTTATCCCTCCATACGTTAAGTTTTCTATTAATTAAATTAAAAATTATTAAACTTTTAATTCATTACCCAAACATTAAATGAGTTAATTAATTAATTAATTAATTAATCAACATATATTAAACAACAAATAAATAAATAATATTATTAATAAATAATCATTATTTAAATAATGTACATCATGGATGATTTTAGGGGCTAAATTTCGCTCATGGGCTAATTTTCCATGGTTTTTCCAAAAACTAGATTTGTTATTTTAAAAATTATTCGCCCAAATTCTATAGGATAAAATTATTTTACCTTAAAAATCGCCAAAATTTTATAAAAACTATATAAAATCCTTATAAATTTGATTATTTTTACAAAAATATCGCCAAACGTTTATAGTTGGCATATGAAGGATTAGTAAGATTCGCCAAGGTTTCTACATTTTAAAACAAATTTCCATCCTTAAAATCATCCCTAATGTACATTAGGACAGTTAATTATTTAATTAATTATACTTGATAAACCTTAAGAAATTATTTAACTAGGGTTGTTACAAAGGGTGCGACCCTCACTTGCATTCTACAAGCGTTATACCTCCTAGGCTTGCAAACATTTCAAATGAGGTACGTGAATTATCCTTGCATTTCTCCCAAAATTTTAGAACTTAAAATTTCTAATTCCTGCACATCTTTCCAAAGCTATGCACACCTTCGCACTACCTCTCTTGAGCTTAACAAACCCCTTTATTAGGAGATCCAAATGCCTGGAAGTGTAAATATGAACTTATGAAATTGGGCCTATGGATAACAAAATCATAGTTCATTTTCCTTTAATTTGAGCCACTACATGGGGATCAAGTACTTACGTACATGAGTCATATTCGACCATACAAATCCTTACTTTCTTAAATACACAACTAGGATAACTGGAGAAAAAAATCAAATTATCAAACAAGCATGCACATCCATGAAACTTTGACGGGGTATTCATCCTTATTTTACAATCACAGTTCATATTCATAGGGTATAAGAATACTTATCTATTTAGAGTTGCAGCCAACTAACTAACTATGAGTGTTTTCCTTTCCACCCAACCATAGGCTCAGAGGAATTCATTCTTAGCGCTCTGGCCACCCCTGTTGTTGTTGGGGAAAAACACCCCAGGGACTAGAAAATAGAGTTCATACTTTGCATGAAGATATGTCCGAATAGAAATTACTTTCTACCTTCATCCCTAGATTTAAATCCCCTTTTCTTAGTAAAAGCATGGAAAGATCAACCTACCTCATTCCCGACGTTTGATGTCAATCCTCTGTTGTGCTCGATTACTTGTTCACAATACTCCTTCCAAAGCTGACCTGCATCCAAAACAAGCAACAACTATGCATCCATACTACTTATATACTAACGGGTTATAAATCTAAACATAAACTAATCAAACCATAAAAAGTTCATGAATTGGGATGGGAAAAACACTTTCTTTATTACTTTGAATGAGTCAACTTACAAAAGTTGAGACCAACCACTGCTCCTTGAACCTGATCCTGGGCTCCTCTTCTTCTATCCTCCAACTGATTTTCTTTGAATCTCCTTTGGAATAAGGAAAGGATAAAGGGTTGGGACAATGGGAATACGTAAATGGGTAGAGTTTCTTTGCTATATTTCCCCCCCTCCAAATGGTACCCCTACCCCTTCTTTTATAGGCTAGAAGGAGCTAGGTATTTGGACGAACCCTCGGCCATGCATGGCTGGGAGTTTCAGTTAACTCACCCATATCTTTTTGTTCCGTCGACAACTTTCCTTTTTTCATCCTTTTTTCGGTCCACGCGGGCTGTTTTGGGTCAGCCAGCGTGTACACACGTGCAACAATGGGTTAGGGTGCGTGGGCATTTATACAAGAGGATTTTCAAAGAGTTGTTCAGTAGTGTTTTTGGCAAAGAAAGGATATGAGTTGGCTTGATGCCAGGTAAGCATGTGTGGTGCAATTTAGGGTTATAATAGATGCCCCCTAATGTGTGATGTTAGAAGAGCATCTGATGGCCAAAATACATTACCAATCTTTACTGATGTGCCTAATGATTGAGCCCAAGGATCAGGAACCAGGAGGTGCCATCTAAAAAATAACAAATGTCTCACCGAGGCGGGCATACCCATGCTCGGGATAAAATAGAACCATGGCTACCAATCAAATACACTGTAGATCCATGTCAAATAAATATAAAGAGTAGTCACGAACAATACACAACGGAGCTACATCTCGAAATCAGAAAGATATACATATAGAGTATCCATCTTCCAGAATCTGATTCGGCCTGATGGCTGGAGATGATATCTTCAGAGCTCAAGCAACAAATTCAAAATCTTCAAAACTCAGGTAGGAGTGTAATATGAGTGTACGAATTCACTACCCAGAGGTCTTTGACGACTCGTCGGTCATGGACTTGATAATCTTGATGATCAGACTGAAGGCTTCAGTGATTTCGAACAAGGACTTGATTGTATGTTCAGGATGGCCAGGTATGCAGGCAAGAGACATATTCCAGAGGGGCCGACTCAGGCTTAGTGACAAACTTCCCTTGGACAATAGCACGACAAATGATGAGACTCAGGCAACATGTATGTTAATCATAAGTCTATGAAGCAGGAGGCAATGCAAACTCTCCATATGTTTGGAAGGATAACCAAATGGTGGAGGACATGACTCTATATAGCAAGATAAGCTTCCTAAGGTTGTACTACATCCCATAGTCTGATGAAAAAATGGACAGATGTGCTTTATTCAAGGGCGACTCATTATGCTGCCAATAAAGAAAATACTTTTCCCTTCCTCTTTTTGGGGTATATTTGATTTTTTTGTTCTTTTCGATAATTGTGGAAAAAGAATGAAATAATATTACGTTACAAAGGAGGAACGAGTGTTGCAAACATACAAGCTCAAGGCATAAGGACAAGACTGATGTTCTAGTAAAATGATACTCGGGAAAAATCCTCCAGGGGCCAAAGGTGTTTAGATGCAGAAGCAAACAGTTACAAGGCTGGCATATAAAGTATGCAAATGTGGTTAATAAAACACACAATGGTAACATCCTTCGATGTAAGTTTAACGAGCCCAGAGAAGGTAATCTTGGTGGTTTTTCATATTTAGAGAGTCTGAAAAAACATAAAAGGAGACTCCATTGGGGTACCTTTTTCGAAGATAGTCTAGTCAGTTCGAAAAAGGGTAAACTAGCACCGATTAGATGTCGATTCAAAACCATTTTAACGAGTGTGACAAGGACAAGATCGCTCGACCATTTTTTCATTTTTAAGGAGTCTGAAAAAAGCTTAACTATGGACTCTATCAGGAATATTCTTCTGGACCAATTTAACGAGTGTGAAAGAATAAGGTCACTCGACGATCTTTTCAATTTTAGGGAGTCTGAAAAGAGCTTAACTATGGACTCCATGGAGGTTTCTTTTTTGTAAGTTTAGTCCCTCAGGCCTGAAAAAGGGATAAAATTATACCTGAGAATACTCTTCTAAAGAACGAAAGTTCCATAGAGTATACCTTTGTTCGTACAGTTGACTATCTGGAACGAAAAAGGGGTAAACTACCTCCGGATAGACATGACTTCAAATTTCAGTTTAACGAGCGTGAAAGGCCACAAGATCGCTTGATAATCTTTTCATGTTTAAAGGGTATGAAAAGGGCTTAAAAGGAGACTCGTTATTTTTTAAGGAGCCCTGAGGGTGAGTTCCAGAGTGAAGAAGAATCATGCAAATGAGGCTCAAACTCATATTCAGGAAAGACTATAAGGACTCCCGATCCTACAGTGTTTTAGAGACGGCATGGACACCATAATGCAACCAGGACCTACCTAGGGCATCCATGTTCTGGTAATATCTACCGCCAAGTTGTGACACTTCTAAAGAAGATATGATGGGTCTGTGTCACAACCTGATGGGATCGATTCTATGGTAGAGGAACAAGACAACGAGACACAAAATTCGGGGTAGTAACCTAACCTATATGCTCAAGTTGATTCGTGGAAAAATTTTCATGGACCGTCAAAATTTTCTCAAAACTCAAAAAAAGTGTCCCAATACCCGATCAAATCCCTCCCATATAACTCCTGAATCACTCTGAATGGTTTTTGGTATAAAGAAACTGATAAGGGAGGCCAAAAAAGTGACAAAAAGAGGCCAAAAAGTCTATAAATAGAAGCTGGCAGCTCATTATCACCATTGCTAATGTGGAAATTGACTCTGGAGCCAAAAGACCCCCTTTGATAAAAATGGTGATTCCGGGAGCTACAGTGGATGAAACGAACTTCTGCTTGGACCAAGTAAGTACAAACTCCCCTATCTAGCTATTCAATTCTTTAATTTTTCATTTGATTTCATTTTTTTGGGTGGGCATCGACCTTTAAAAGGTTGGCCCTAGGTCCACGCTGACTGTCTCTGGACAGGCCGAGTGTACACTCGGGCAGAGTAAAGCTTGCCTACGTGTACACACGACTGTCACCTCTACAACACGCATGGAACCCCTTCTATATCAAAAAAGAACTAAACCTCCTGAACTTTGTTGTGTTGGCAGGATGTATGTCCACTGGAGGGAAAGGGAGCATGAAGCAATCAGTGAGTTGGTTGTGAGAGATCTGAATGTCGTGGCTGCGTTGATGCAATGTGGTTTACTTAAGTTCTTTATATGTCCATTTATGCAAGCACAACCAAGGCTACTGAATGCCTTGATTGACTATGGGCACCTTGATGCATAGGCCTTCATGCTAGAGGGGCAATCACTGGTGCCCACCACTGAAGATATCTATTTTTTGATTGGCCTCTCAAGGAGAGGGGAACTAGTCAATTTCAGTATGTTTCCAGTGAGGCCTCTTAATATAGCAGACTTGATAGCCCTGCACTATGAGGGTGGGACTAACCATTTGAGCTCCTAGGTGCCCATCAGTAAGATCACTGACCTATCGCTGCAGGCGATATTATTGCTGATTGGGCAGATTACCGGTTCTGCAGCCTTGCATTAGGCGTCTTGCACACATATGAACTGTGCTATCCAGTGCTTGAATGAACAGATTTTTGACTGGAGTACCACACTAATTGAGTGTATGAAGAGGCAATTGACAGATTGCTGACAGCGGACACAGAGGAACTTCGGGTTCAGGATGATTTTGTGTTCATTTTTCTTTGAGAGAGTTCTGAGCTTTAGTCCTCGGGAAGTAGTACGAGGACATCAGGCATCTTTTCCTGCTATATGTAGATGGGCAGTATTACTACCGCAACAGGGTGGTGGAAGGACCAATGAGTCCTTTGATGATGACTTTTTTGCGTGGTTGTCACGACAGATCCCTGTGATCGAGGATTACCCATATGCAGGGATAGAATTTTCTAGAGATCCTGAGATACCCGTGCTTCCTGGTGAGGAGCGAGGGGAGATGGGTAAGTCTCCACCTTTGTAGTTTTTTTTTGTTGTATATGTAATTTTCATGTCATTTTTGTTATATATATCATTTTTTTTTATATGCCAGAGTATTTGATGGATATACGTTTGTTGCATGCAGATGTGGGACCAGTGCGACCTGCCGATTTTGCACGGAACATGCATCGTCCTCGACCAGAAGCCGTAGCTGCTGCCGCCGGGGGACCAACAGTAGTAGGAAACCTCCTAGCTGGGGAGGCTGAGAGGGTACTTAGATGAGTTGAGCGTAACTTCACTGCACTCACTCGCACAGTCCCGATGGCAAAGATAGAGAACCTACCACCATCCATGCAGCCTCATGTAGTGGGGGCACCTCAGATGTGGGTCCGATTGTTTAGGCGTTTAGCCCATGCTGTGGACTATTATAATAGGGCCCATAGGCCCTGAACCTATTTAGACTTTTTATGTTCCACAAGCACTACTTGTATATATTTGTTGAGGGCATAATCCCCGTGACTCGTTATTGGTCCTATTTTTGAGGTGCTTGCATCCATCTATGTACTCTGGATACTTTATGATGTTATATATGGTTTTTTGATCTTTGGTGTCTTATGGATCATGTGTGAAAAAATGTATTTACATGCTTATGTCAATGTTCTTTCATATGTGTGCAAGATGCCAATCTAAAATTTGATTAGCTAGAGTATTTGTAATTTGGTTTAATCTCCTAGGAATATGAAAATATGTAATATAATCAAAGT
>SNQJ01S0000110.1:350409-383017 GCA_010110895.2 Picea sitchensis
GATTTTTCTAGAGATCCTGAGATACCCGCGCCTCCTGGTGAGGAGTGAGGGGAGATGGGTAACTCTCCACCTTTGTAGTTTTTTTTGTTTGCATATGTAATTTTTATGTTATTTTTGTGATATATATCATTTTTTTTTGTATGCCAGTGTATTTGACGGGTAAATGTTTTTTGTATGCAGATGTGGGACCCATGCGACCTGTCGATTATGCACGGAACATGAGTCATCCTCGGCCAAAAGCCGCAGTTGCCGCCGCAGGAGGAGCAGCTATAGCAGGGAACCTCCTAGCCATGGAGGCTGAGAGAGTCCTTAGACGAGTTGAGAGGAACTTCACTGCACTCACTCGCACAGTCCCGATGGCAGAGATAGAGGACCTACCGCCATCCATGCAACCTCATGTCGTGGGGGCACCTCGGACATGGGTCCGATTATTTAGGCATTTAGCCCATGTTGTGGACTATTATAACAGGGCCCATAGGCCCTGAACCTATGTAGACTTTTGACGTGCCATGAGCACTTACTTGTATATATTTTTTGAGGGCATAAGCCCTGTGACTCGTTTATTAGTCCCATTTTTGAGGCGCTTTCCTCTGTCCATGTACTCTGGTTGTTTTATGATGTTATATAAGGGGGTTTTTTTTATCTTTTGTGTCTTAAGGATCGCGTGTGAAAAAATGTATTTACATGCTTATGTCAATGTTCTTTCATATGTGTGCAAGATGCCAATCTAAAATTTGATTAGCTAGAGTATTTGTAATTTGGTTTAATCTCCTAGGAATATGAAAATATGTAATATAATCAAAGTTTTGTTGTAAGAGACGTACCCTAAGGAATCGTTGGTGTAAGGTTGGATCATGAACCTGTTATACTCTATTAAGCTGAGATGAGAGATACCCAATGACAAGGCATCACGAAGCAACTCAATAACTACACTATACTCAACGACATTATTTGTGGTGTCACCTAAGCATATACCTGCGGAAGATAACAACTGGCCCAAGCTGCAGAGGCAAGCCTCCGAGTGTGCCGACTAGAACCATTTGCATACCCAACGAACACCTCAGAATCACTTGACATCTGCCATATTGATGAAAGATAACATCAATGACACGTCCATAACACTAAAAAGAAACTAAAAAGTAATAGTACAAAGACTATACATATGTTACAAAAAGTTACCCACAGTGACCTGCCTATGAGTAATACTTCTTGAGGTAGAGCCCATTTCTAGGCTCCGCCAAAGCATTCCCTTCAAAATCAACCAGACAATAAGTGCCCTTTTTTAATACCTCTTTTATGATGAAAGGTCCGAACCACACGGGTTTGAATTTTCCTGCCCCCAAGGGGTCCTTATCTTGGTCATAGACCAGGACAAGGTCGCCTTCAGAGAAAATCCAAGGACGAACGGACCTATCATACTGACACTTGACCTTATGTTTGTGAGCCTCATTGGCCAGGGCCGCATCACAATGCTGCTCATTGAGCTACTCAAGGTGTACTAACCGTTCTTCAAGTGGAGAAGTGTCTGGCAATAATTGTATTGCCAATTTTAGAGATGGGATTTGACATTCGATGGGCAAGACTGCCTCCAGTCTGTAAACGAGTTGAAAAGGTGAGAAATCGGTTGTAGTCTTAACAGATGTTCGGTAAGCCCATAATGCCGAGTATAACATCAAATGCCAATTTGACTTGGCTGAGTTGATAGTTCGTTGTAGAATAGTCTTAAGAGTTTTATTTACAGCTTCTACCTACCCATTGGCTTGGGGATAGTAGGGTGATGAATTCTCTTTCCGTAACCTAAGCTTTGATGTTAATTCAGTCATCATTTGGTTTTGAAAGTGACTGCCATGGTCAATAACAATCTCTCTCGGGATGTCGAACCTTGTTATGATCTGGTTGAATAAAAAGAGAGCTACAGTCTCTCCATCATCTTTAAACGTTGGCATAGCTTCGACCCACTTAGTGAAGTAGTCTATAGCTACGATGATATAGCGATGCCCCCTTGCCGAAGGGGGGTTGCAAGTAGTGTAATCAATCCCCCACTTGGTGAAGGGACCAACTGTGATGACAGGAAACATAGGACCTGGATGTGCCCTCATTTTCCGAGAGAAGACTTGGCATGGATGACACTTCTTGACCGATTTTATACAATCTTTGATAAGTGTCGGCCAGAAGTAACCTGCTCGTAGAATATTTTGGGCTGTTTCCAACCCAAACAAATGACCGCCACAAACTCAGGTATGGAAATCGTTGAGCACGATGACTACCTCCTCATGTGTGAGGCATCGACATAAGATGTAGTCTACACCTCTCTGATACAACGTATCATTGAGTATGAGATAATTCTTTCCCTGATGGTGTATACGCCGACGCTCATCATGAGAAGCAGAAGTGGGGCACTTCAAAGTCTGGAGATACATAAGTATATCTCCGTACCATGGATCTGAAGATGTTATCAAAAACATATCTCCTTGGATAGGCGATTCTTCAGGCACAACGTCACCTGACTCAACCGGAAGTTCCAAAATAAGCTCTGCGAAGACCAATGACTTTTTGGACTTTGCTGAAACGAAGTCTAAGTCAAATTCCTGGAGGATGAATATCCATCTACTGATTTTTCTGCCTATAACCCATCTTGTCAACATGTACTGGAATGGATTCACGACAGCAATGACGGTGGTCTTGCGAAACAGAACATAATGACAGAACCATTGAAAAACATGAACTGCTGCCAACGCAAGTTTTTCGTTATGAGAATAATTGAGTTCTAGTCCTATGAGGCCTCAACTTAGGTAATAGATCACGTATTCTGAGAACAAATCATCTTCCTGAACTAAAACCATGCCAATGGGTCTCTGTGGAAGCTAGATATAATAAGAAATATTTGTTATAGTTAGGTGGCCGTAGCAGAGGGGCAGTTGTGAGGGCGTGTTTTAATGCGTTGAAAGAACGCTGAGTGGCATTGTCCTAGTAAAAATGAATGTCTTTCTTCAGTAAGCACATAAATCCCTTGGTGATTTCGACATAGTTGGCGATGAAGCTTCGCAAAAAGTTTGCCTTGCCTTGTAGACTCTGAAGTTGAAGAATTGTGTGTGGGGGGGCGAAATTGGATTATTGTCTCCACCTTGAGAGGATCGACCATGATCCCTATTGTTGATATGATGAAACCTAACAAATGTCCTGACGTTATGCAGAAGATGCACTTGTTTGGATTCAAGCGAATCTGAAAGTAGTGACAACATTCAAAGATAAGTCTAAGGTGTGTGGGATGATCCATTCTCTTGCGAGATCATGATGCTAAATCATCTAGATAGGCCTCGACTATATGCTTGAGATCGTGAAAGGAAAAAGACATGGCCCACTGGAATGTTGCTCCAGCATTTTTAAGACCAAAAGGCATCTTACGATATGTGAATGTACCCCACGGACAAATGAATGTCATTTTGTGTTGGTCTTTGGGTTTGATTTGGATTTGATTGTATCCCGAAAAACCGTCCATGAAAGAAAAGGCTTCGCAACCAACACATTCATCAATGATTTGGTCAATGAATGGTGTTGGAAAATTATCTTTGGGACATGCCTTGTTCAGACTTTGCATGCAGATATGACCAAATAGAAATTACTTTCTACCTTCATCCCTAGATTTAAATCCCCTTTTCTTAGTAAATGCATGGAAAGATCAACCTACCTTGTTCCCGACGTTTGATGTCGATCCTCCGTTGTGCTCGATTACTTGTTCGCAATACTCCTTCCAAAGCTGACCTGCATCCAAGACAAACAACAACTATGCATGCATACTACTTATATACTAACGGGTTAGAAATCCAAACATAAACTAATCAAACCATAAAAAGTTGATGAATTGGGACGGGAAAAGCACTTTCTTTATTACTTTGAATGAGTCAACTTACAAAAGTTGAGACCGGCCACCGTTCCTTGAACCTGATCCTGGGCTCCTTTTCTTCTGTCCTCCAACTACTTTGCTTTGAATCTCCTTTGGCATAAGGAAAGGCTAAAGGGTTGGGACAATGGGAATACGTAAATGGGCAAAGTTTCTTTGCTATATTTTCCCCCCTCCAAATGGTACCCCTACCCCTTCTTTTATAGGCTAGAAGGAGCTAGGTATTTGGATGAACCCTTGGCCATGCATGGCCGGGAGTTTCAGTTAACTCACCCATAGCTTTTTGTTCCGTCGACAACTTTCCTTTTTTCATGCTTTTGTCGGTCCACACGGGTTGTTTTGGGTCAGTCAGCGTGTACACACGTGCAGTAATGGGTTAGGGTGTGTGGGCCTTTATACAAGAGGATTTTCAAAGAGTTGTTTAGCAGTGTTTTTGGCAAAGAAAGGATATGAGTTGGCCTGATTCCAGGTAAGCATGTGTGGTGCAATTTAGGGTTATAACACCTATGCCAAGCCACGAAATCACTAGAGAATTCCCGACAGCTCTCTCAGAGGTTCTCTTTCTCTATCACCACCTCTGCGAGGTTTATCATATGCTTCCTCAACATTAAGCTCACAGTCTCTTATTCGGGTTGTGTTCCCCTTTAAATTCTCTAGTAACCATAACAACGTAACAAATTTGAGTTCCTCTCTTTTTCTTCCTTGTCTCGTGTGTTCTCTTCTTTGTATATCTCTTATTGCCTTGCATGCATGCCCCTACTTTGGAAGGTTCCCATTCCTTTCTTGTTCCTTCTGTCAGAAGGAAACTCGGGTCAACTAGGTCTACTAGACCCTGTGGTACTTCAGGCTGACATTATTCAGTCAAACCATGCTTCCATTCATGGGGGGTGGTTGATAGTTTAACCACTGATCCTATCTTCATTAAATAATTCCTATTGTTTGGAATCAGAGGAAGTTTATTATCCTCATCAAAGGGAAATTTGAGGTCATTTGACATAATGAACCTCTCCATAGTTTTTCCATTTATTTCCTCTAGTGATGTCATGGCCAGTACTTCAAGGCTTCACCCCCATAGTCAGTTATTTGCAATTTAAATAATAATGCATTTACATTGTGCACATGCCTTAGCATGATAGTCATAATTAACGATTAATTACAAGCTGGGGGAAACAGGGGTATTACATAGGGGATGCAACCACCCTGTTGGGTGCATGTGCTCCACCTTTACCTGCTGAAATTCTAAGAATTTAGCTAATTAGTCAGCTATGTCCTTCTTCATTCTCGTCCAATAAAATAGTTTCTTGGTGGTCATGATCATTTTTGGGTAACCAAGGTGACCAGTGTATGGTATTTTATGTAGTTCATCCATTGTGAACCTCTTCAAGTCATCACAATTTGGAATATACATCCTACCTTTGTAAGTTATCAATCCATCATTCAACAATTGATAGCCCTCATACTTCATCCCTGTGGGATCTTTCTCTAGGCATGATTTCACAGTTATGAAAAACTCATCTACTTCTTGTGCACTTTTGACTCTCTCCTTCAGGTCTGATTCACAAATGATTATGAATTCCAAGTGAATTACTTTCTTAATTCTACCGAGGGAATCAACCACTATGTTCTCCTTTCCCTTAATATGTTTGATTTCAAAATCAAATTCACTAAGGAGATCCATCCACCTAGCTTGCCTAGAATTGAGTTTGGGCTGGTCAAACAAGTATCTCAACCCACTGTGGTCAGCCATAAGTACAAATATTCTTCCTATGAAGTGATTCCTAAACATTTTTAAAGCATGTGCTATGGAAACCAATTCCAATTCATGCGTCACATAATTGATTTCATGTTCATTTAACTTTATGGATTCATAGCAGATTACATGCCCTTCTTGCATGATGACTCTTATGAGTCTCTCTTTTGCAGGAATATGTACACACCATGATGTCCTTTCTTGGATATGCAATTTTTAGCACTGGTGAATTGGTTAAAAGGTGTTTTAGATGGTGAAAAATCTCCTCATATTTTACAGTCCAAACAAATTTAACTCCCTTTTTCTGTACAGTGGTGATTGGAAAACCAATATTGGAGAACCACTTTATGAACCTCCTATAGTATCTTGATAGGCCCATAAAGGATCTGATATCAAAGACATACATTGTTGTAGGCCAATCCATGATGGATTTAATCTTGTCAAAGTCAACTGCCACTCCTTCCTCAATGCTTACATGGCCTAAGTAATTAACCCTTTTTGAAAATAAATCGCACTTACTAAACTTTTCATAGAGCGTGTGATCTCTTAGAAATTGAAGTACTAACGTGAGGTGCTCTTCATGCTCTTCCCTACTCTTATAATAGATTAAAATGTCATCAATGAAGACCAACACAAACCTGTCCAAGAATATACTAAGTACATTATTCATCAGGCACATAAAGGTGGTTGGTGCATTGGTAAGCCCAAATGATACCACCACAAATTCATAGTGCCCATATCTTGTCCTAAATGTTGTTTTATGGATGTATTCATCCTTAATTCAAACTTTATGGTATGCAAATCTTAATTCAATATTAGAAAATATTGTAGAACCCCTTAGCTAGTCAAACAAGTCACCAATTATTTGCAAGGGATATACTTATTCTTAATTGTCATCTTGTTGAGTTGTTGATAGTCTATGCACAATATGAGTGTGCCATCCTTCTTCTTCACAAACAAAGCTGGTGCTCCCAAAGGGGACACACTAGGCTAGATGTGACCTTTTTCCAACATCTCCTTCAACTATATTTTGATCTCAACTATCTCTAGCGTACTCATTCTATAGGGTGCTCTAGACATTGTCGTTGCTCCGGGTACAAGTTCTGTTGAGAAATCAATATATCTTCTTGGAGATAGAATTTGTACCTCTTCTGGAAACACATCTTTGTACTCTCTTAATATAGGGTGGTCCTCTAAACTTGTTTTACAATCCTTAATAAAGTTTAGTATTTTTATTTCATACAAAGGAAATCCTTTTCTACAATACTTCTTTACTTGAAGGGATGAGATTTGTCTCATTGAGACGGGTTTTTGAATTCCCTCTAGGGTTGTTTTCTCCCCTTCTTCATATTCAAATTATAACATTTTATTGTAATATTATAACTTATCTTTATGGGAACCCAACCAATCCATGCCAAGCAACATGTCATACGATCCTAAAGGAAGTATGCTTAGATTTGTTTAGGTGGTTATCCCATTCACAATGAATTGGCATGCTGGTAAGACCTCTGCTACCTTTAATTTTGTTCCCATGGCTAGTTGTACCATCCATGATTTATCATCTTTAACTGGCTTAAATTTACACTTCTCAATAGTTTGAGGGGTGACATAAGTTAGATTAGAACCAGGGTTAATCAAAATAGAAATAGGATGGTTTGAAATCATACCTTCCATCTCCACCACTGAATCTCGGTGGTCAAATTCTCTATTATCTAGGGCTGCATAAATTTTTGGCATGCTCCTAGTCACATTCTTGATTGTGGTAGCTTACTGGATGTTTTAGAATCTCCTATTGATCCAAACAGATCTTTTAATGTCTGTTGTTGAGTTTTTAATTGCATGTGATTATTAACCATTTAAGAAGCTAATGAAAGATGATGAATATGGGAGAATATATGACATCCATAATACAAAATACAGATTTGAACTGAAACAATAAGAATAGCAAACCATAACAAGAGAAGTGATAACGGAGTTCGGCACAAAATTACCTACATCTCTGGGCCTTTGTCTCAGTGGGGGAGGCTTCTTTATTAATTCTTCAATGCTTGAAAAGTACATCAAATGGACTTCATACTGATCTCACTATGTTCTTCTCAACCTCAGAAATCCAAGGCAACTGACGACACTGAAAAAGGTTGAGTATAGCCTTCGGAAATGGCCTCCAAAGTTCTCCTAGTTCGCTGATTTTCTATGCATAAATAATAATGTTATGCTTTAATCTATATAAATTTGACCTGTAGCTACAGTGGTAAATTTTTTTCTTAAATAAACACAGGGTCTAAGGATCGAATCCAAACTAATCCTCTCTTTATGGGTTGAATATGCAGGAAATCTTCAAAGTATACCATAATTTATGGCATGAAATGGCTAAAATAACCATTATCCAAAGATTTATGCCACAATATATGGTGCGCACTATTATATGGTTTAAATACCATATATTACAACAATAGGTGACAACAACATATGGAATCGAGATTTGGACTAGCGCCTTGGTAACATAAAATATGGGATTAGAATATTTTATATGGTTGAAATAACCATAATATTAAAGTTTCCAACCCATTTTCATGGTCAACACCATATAATATATAATAACCAAAAAATATGGTTCATGGGATTCGATTTTTTTTTTTTAATGGGGATATGAAAAATATGGTATGGCATAAAGTATGGGATTTGTTCCCTTTTTAATGGGTTACCACTAACCATATAATATATTCACATTAGAAGAATTAATTTGCCACATGATTTTAATAAGTAATATGCAACCACATCATCACTTGCCATTGCCATGTGTCTTATTCGTAGAATGCCACATGTCATGCTGCCACTGCCACATGCTTTATTTGCCACATGTTCAACTCTGTCATTGTCACATTATTCTTTGGCTAGTTTGACTTTTTAACTGTTTGGGGAAATGGTCAGAATGCGATAACTCTCGCATACGAAGTCTGTTTGAGAAAGTAAATATATGGATGAAATCAGCGCGATGAAACGATCGCAAATGAACTAGTTTCGTATGATTATGAGAACTTTCATTTTTGAGCCTTTTCTAGACCTGAGAAGCCTCTTGGATTTGATTCTATATAAAACCTCCCCACTAAAGGAACTTTTGGTCCCCAAAAGGTTATTGACCAGTTAACAAGCTCGGGATAGGCCACCCGGCTTGTCCTTTGTCTCTGAACTCTGTCCTGTGCACCTGTCTCATCAAGATCAATTGTAACACAATCATGACAACTGACAGCATATTGTCAGCCATTTGAACCCTATTACATCTTACTGAAGCCACTATCATCCATGTAGACAACATTACTAATGATAGCATAAAAAAAACGACTACAAATGAGTTGATATACTTGTAGTATTTGCAAGACATGAGCATATATTTGAACCACTTTGGCCTCTTCTCGGGATGCAACTGCCAAAATATGTCCTCATTATGTCCCTCTTTATTTCAATGCTTGCAAGAGGGATTCTCATCCTTTCTTTCCACTGCATTTGAATTCTTTCCATGCCATTTCCTCTTGTCCTCTTTCCTTGAAGACGATTCTCCTGATACACCTGCTTTCCCTGCTTCAATATACGTCGCTTGAATAGAAACATCATCAAGGTTAGTGGGTCCAAACGTGAATACAATATTTCTAATATGTGTAGGTAAACCTCCTATATACTTCATAAGGGTTTCTTGTGTATGTGAAGGGATATCTAACATCAATGGCATTTTTCGAAAGCCATCAGTATACTCTTGCACTTTTTGTCCTTTTCTTAGTTTTAAAGATTGCCATTCAATTAATGTTTTTTCTTTATAACCCAAAGGATAGAATTGTTTCCTAAGTGCAGAAATGAAACTTTTCCATGATGCAAATATATTACCCACTTGTTGCATTCCATTTTGCAACTTGCTTTGCCACTAGATGAGAGTTGTCCCTGCAAGTCTCAAAGATGCCAACTTGATTTGTGTGGCCTCATCCTTGATCTATTGCACATTGTAGTAAACCTCTATCTTCCTGACCCAATTGTCAAGTTTCTCTGCATTAGCTTCACCATCATATATGGGTAACTTAAATTTAACATCAAGTTTTAATAATGACATTTCATTATTATGCTTATGAACATGTTTCTTTGCATTAGATTTAGAACGTGAACTTGAAGAAGAAGGAGAATAAGGAGGTGATGATGGAGGTGAAGGAGGAATCTAAGGATGATCCTCTTCCTCTTCACTTTTTCCCTTTGAAGATTCACCCAAAACTGGTCTCTTTCATTCCAAGTAATCCTCGTACAAAACTTTCACCATTTCCGACATAGCAAGGAAAGTTTTCCGAAACTCTTTCTCATCCTGAGAAAGCCCTTCTTTCGATGCCATCTTCTCACTGTGAGAACCTCTCTTTCTCAATCCAATTAATGGATTCTATGCAACAATATCACCTTCACCACACTGTAGCTTTTCCCTGGTTAACATGCAAAACTCAAATCCAAATGTTAACTAGCTCTGATACCACTTGATTTGAAAAGATATTTTAATGACTGTGGTTGAGTTTTTAATTGCACGTGATTATTAACCATTTAAGAAGCTAATAAAAGAGGATGAAGATGAGAGAATATATCACAGCCATAATACAAAATACAAATCTGAACTGAAACAACAAGACCAACAAACCATAAAAAGAGAAGTGATAACGGAGTTCGGCACAAAATTGCCTACATCTCTGGGCCTTTGTCTCAATGGGGGAGACTTCTTTATTAATTATTCAATGCTTGTAAAGTATATCAAAAGTAAATCAAATGGACTTCATACTATTATCAATTTGTTCTGCTCGAACTCATAAATCCAAGGCAACTGATGACACTGAAAAAGGCTGAGTATAGCCTCCGGAAATGGCCTCCAAAGTTCTCCCAGTTCACTGGTTTTCTCTGCATAAATAACACTATTATGTTTTAATCTGCATAAATTTGACCTGTAGCTGTAGTGGTAAAATTTTTGCTTAAATAAAGAAAGGGTCTAAGGATCGAATCCAAACTAATCCTCTCTTTATGGGTCGAATATGCGGGAAATCTTCAAAGTATACCGTAATTTATGGCATGAAATGGCTAAAATAACCATTATCCAAAGATTTATGCCAAAATATATGGTGCACACTATTATATGGTTTAAATACCATATATTACAACAATAGGTGACAACAACATATGGAATCGGGCTTTGGACTAGCGCCTTGGTAACATAAAATATGGGATTAGAATATTTTATATGGTTGAAATAACCATAATATTAAAGTTTCCAACCCATTTTCATGGTCAACCCCATATAATATATAATAACCAAAAGATATGGTTCATGGGATTTGATTTTTTTTTTTTTTAATGGGGATATGAAAAATATGGTAGGATTCATGCCCCTTTTAATGGGTTACCACTAACCATATAATATATTCACATTAAAAGAATTAATTTGCCACATGATTTTAATAAGTAATATGTAAATACATCATCACTTGCCACTGCCACGTGTTTTATTCATAGAATTCCACATGTCATGCTGCCACTGACACGTGCTTTATTTTCCACATGTCCAACTCTGTCATTGGCATGCCATTTTTTGACTAGTTTGAATTTTTAACTGTTTGGGGAAATGGTCAGAATGCGACAACTCTCGCATACAAAGTCCGTTTGAGAAAGTAAATATATGGACATAATCAACGCGACGAGATGGTCACAAAGGAATTAGGTTCATCTGATTCTGAGAACTTTTTCATTTTTGAGCCTTTTCTAAACTTGAGAAGCCTCTTGGATCCGATTTTGGATCACCTATTGTCTGTATTCTTATGTGGGTAGTCCCTCAACAAATGTTCTTTACCACATCTCAAAATTTTCAAGGGTTCTCTCTTTGTATTATCAGTCTTTCCTGGGGTTGATCCCAAGGGTTTATTTCCACTTTGAGATGGAAATATTTTTTGATACATACTTTTAGTAGGAAGGATCATCATAGAGCCTTTCCCATAGCTCTTAAATATTGAGGGTCTAAAATCCTTCTTCTTGAATCAAAATTTGATTTCCTTTTTCCAATCCTTATGAGGTTCTGTGTTATTCTTGAATTGCTCATAGCAATACCTTTCCTTCCTAATGGTGTCTTATAAGGTATTAGGTTCATCAAACTCAATCATGTCTCAAAATTTGTGATGAATTACACTAATGAATCACTATATCTTTGTCTTTGCATCCTTGATATAAGGCACATACCTCATCAACTGAAGTAATTTTTTGATATATTCATCTATGATGAGTTGTCCTAGCTTGAGTTCATAGAAATCCTTATTATTTTATCATAGTTCCTCTCATATAGATACTTTTTCTTAAAATATTTCTCAAATTGTCTCCATGACAACTCCTTCTCATGAATTCCTTTCACATTCCTAAGGTCCTCTCACCATATGGATGCCTTTCCATTCAAGTTGAAAATGAATATTCGGGCCTTTAAATATTCAGAGTACTTGTTGTTCCTGAGATTGATTCTAAGGCTCAAAGAATAATGTCAGGCATCATAGGTTTTAAAAGAAATGTTTTAATGAGTGATTTTTATACCTTCAGTTTTATGAGAAATGATCTTTAAATTTAATTAATAATAGGATAGTACATAGATTGTATCTCGTTATCTGATTCGCAATTAAAATATCAAATGATGTAGAATAAGTTACAAAAATATTAAACAAAGTTAGGTATCAATTGCAGATAAGTCTCACCTTGTTTGCAACAAAAGAAAAGTTGAAGATGCACCCTTGAAAAAGATATAAAATGTAGTAATTCATGCAGATCACAGGTCTTGTTTTACTTACAGTAATAACAGAGGAAAAACTATTTATTCAATGAACTCCTGGTATAATATGATCAAAATAGATGTAATACTAAATTGAAACCAAACGCTCTTCAAGAATTAAATAAATAAACCCAGGGAAATGGAAACACAGAGGAAACACATAACTCAAATTGAACAAAACTTAGAATCTTTGTTTGAACTTGTACTAATACTCAAAAAGAGAGTTTCTCTATTACATTCAACAAGAAGAAGCCCTAAATAGATCTTAAATCTATGTATTTATACAAAATCCGTCACAACTGAAAATCACTGGACTTCTTACAATATTTAACTAAAAATAGAATACATCTGAATAAAACAATAGTGTGTAAATATCGATGAGTTTCATTGGCGCTTTCCTTTGTCTCTTCATCTACTGGTAGAAGTGCTCATTTTCCTTAGTCCTTTGGGATGGGCACACATGTCATTAAGGCCATCTTAATTATTCAACTTACTGTTTTGACCATTCAATCTCGTTGTCATCTGTCCCTTCGGGTGTATTCAACGAAGTAATGAATTATAGTTGCGGTCATGGGGGAAGGATAATCAGATGAATATCAGAGCGTTGGCTCGTCAAGTGATGAATAATGGTCACAGGGAAGAGAAACTGTCCATGAAAATAATGATGAGGGAACAAGTGTTCGATGATGAGATGGGATGAGTGGAGGTTAGAGTGTGGGTGGTAAGGATAGCCGAGGTAAGTGATTGTTGGAAGGTGAAAGGTAGAGAGGTTGGAGGGGATGTACATTGTGCATTTTTTCTCAATTTCTCCCAGCTACAATTTCTTTTCCTAGTTCAATGCATTGTGTGCATCTATCCATCAATGTTATCATGAACCTTGAAGGCTCAATCCTCTCATTTAATTCAAAGGAAAACAATTTCTTCTGTATTTGGGGAAACTTTACCTGAATCTTATTTACTTCTTGGATTGTGGTTGGGAACCGCAAACTTGGGTCAACCAACCATTCATTGATTTTTAGAAGATAAATTTGGATCATTTCTAGGATGGCTTCCTGAATAGCTTCCTTGTTCTTTCTAGAGCTTTGCTGGTTCATTTCTATCTCAATTTTCCCCAAGGCCTCTGAAATGTTATTCCCCTCAAACTAAATCAAAATTTTTGTTTAATGATGAAAATGCCTCTAGACAAGCCTCTTTCACCTCTCTTGCAAGTTTCTTTCTTTCTCCCAGATTCGTTTCCCAGCCATTTCACCTCTTACTTGTTTATAATAAGAGAGAAGAGGAGAATCAGGGGCATTAGAATTCTGCATCAATATGAGAACTTCTTGAAACTTAGACTGGGATAAGAGAGCCTCTTTTTCCTTGGAATAGATATCCTTTAGGGAAAGGTATACTGCATGATAGAATTTATGGATTGCATCTACTTTCAGATAAAGTTTTTGCTGGGAAACTTCTAGCTTCTCATGGATTTTCGATGCTTGAGTTATGAAGGCTGAAATTTCTATCGATGTGCCCTCTATTAGGGTCAATCTAGCCTTCAAATTCTCTATCAACTCATCATGCTAAGTGCCCATACCTTGGATGGTATGTGAACTCTGGTGGATTAGCTCAAGGTTATCCTGAAGCTGTTTAATTTGTTGCCAATCACTAGCCCTAATTTGCTCGAAATCCTGGTTCATTTTGTTTCTGATAGTATGCTTTGTAGTATATATCTGATTTTGGAAGTGTTCTACTAATAGGAACCTTTTTCGTAGTTGTTCGGTCAAATTGTCCACCGACCATTGATTGGCAGTGGAAAAAGCACCTAATGAACCTGCAACTTCCTTTGCAAATTCTGGACCATCCTGGTCATTCTCGTCATATACCGGTCTTTTCCTTTTAGTTATGAATCCATCCTTGTGATGAGATTCTCTTTTCATGATGGATTTCCATTTATTACTAAAGAATAAATCTGAAGGAGGCATCTCTTCAGGAAATATGGGAGTAATATCACCCACAAAAGTGATTTCAGAATTAGGATTTTTGAAGCTGGTCTATAGAGGGGTTAAGGATGCAATGGAAGAGGCAATTTTGGTTGAATGTTGTTTTCCCGTTTTATTTGGGGTGCTAGCAGGAGTTGCTGGTGTTTAATGAGAGAAAATTTGTCCCAGATTCATGAAGGCCTCAAACCGTGCTATCACCTATAGATCATTTCATCCGGATAGTGATGTTCTTATATCCTGAAATAATACCTCTGGGCTTTTGGGGACCCTTTCGAATTTGGGTTTAGTGGAGGAGCCTGGCTCATATCCTGTAGACTTAGCTTCCCGTGAAGGAGGCGTGGTTTTTGACTCTCCCTATAGTATCTTCATTAAACTGTTTCTCCTGTTTTTTTGAAAGTTGAGGAAACCATCTTGTTGGTCTAGGGGTAGGGTCAGGAATATGTTTTGGAATTACTCATAAGATATAACTCCCCTGAATATTTCGACATGCAGGAAATTATCATGCATGTACCGCTTCATGTTAAAATGAGCCAGGTGAGTTTCCACTATCTTATGTGGATCATGCTTCTTGAACTCGATGTCAACCAATTTGACATCCTCCAGAGTTGCGGCCTCAACTTTGGAATGGCCAAAGTCCAATAATGTAAACCTGCCAACTTGAATGGGGAAAGTCGGCCAAACCTTTTTCTAAGCTGCTTTCAACTCCTTGTTGATACCTCCTTCCACTGTCTTGTATACCACTTCTCTACACACAAGCCTATCGGGTAAAAAATTTGGGAGAGCATGAGGAGGAACCGAGTAACCAAAAATTCTGATGTAGGAGAAATTCTACTCAATGAACCAATCTGGGAGCTTGCCTAGGTTTCCCATAATCCTCTCTAAAATATGGGGAGGAGGGTGACCATAAATGGCTATGTGAACAGGTACTATGACATTGTGACATATTTCATAGAAGAAATCCTTGGTTTTCTCCTCCCATAACTTGGAGTGATAAAAATGAATAGGCTCAGAAATGGTCGGGGTCCAACACCAGTTCATCAGGGGAAAAGGGGTCATGAAGAAGACATCATCCATAACATATGAAGACATGTAAAAAGGGGCAGGTTGCCCTTTTGATTTCATTTTTTTATAATCAACAATTTCCTTGGCCAAATTATCCAACAACATTTTGGACCAATTGAAAGTGTAACCCTCGACTAACTCATTCATGATGGCTACCCATTCCACCAAGAAATATGTAGAACTCTTCTTCCCGAACATGCGATAGAGAATCATGGTTGTATACAACATATGAGCGTCTAAAGACATTGTGGAATACGTACCATGAGCGTCGGTTCTAAATTTCTCTAGATGTCCCCACCAGGTCTTGATTATATCATGATTCATCCTGTCATAATGGACACATTCTTTTCTCTCGAAATATAGAAGGAACGAGGCATTGTAAGTGTATTTAGGAGTAGGGGAGAGTTTATAAATTACTTGTAGGTTGTCTAGTCTGAAAGAGATGATGGAAACCTACTGGTGGTTGATGACGCTTCTGGTCTGGATGTCAACATGTTCCAAGACCCAGCTTATCATATCATTGTAAGGCATGATTCTTGGCCGTGCAACTATATTGTGCAGCTTCGACTATGCTATATGTCTAAGCTTATCTGCGTAAGAGTCATCATCTTCTTTGGTAGAGTCTTCTGGATAGTTGATGATTTCACATTCCAGGATCTCAAAAACTTGTTTCCAAGTTTTAATGGTGTCCGCGACTCACAAAGTAGTGTCTGATAGAATGTCTACATTCGGGTTTGAATCTTCACCTGCTGCATCAATATTTTTTTCATTTTTCGCGGCGCCATAATCCTCAAGGTAATAGAGTGAACTTACCTGTTATAGGGGAGGTCTGTGAGTTTTTCACTAGATAAAAATGCTAATTGTGAATGGTGAAAATTATTTTGAAATTGAAGTGCTTTTATTTAAACAAAGTTGATCTATCTTCGTATAACCTCACTGACTAGGAATTTATTACCCTCAAAGGAATTGACTACTTGGCGATCCACAATCCTCGTTTGAAATCATTATATTTAATCGATCATAAATTCCATCAACACTTTGATGGTTCACGTTCAAGAGCTTTGGATGTGAAAAGGTGGAAACCTCCCAAATCCCGAATCCACGAAGGATTTAATCTCTTAATAATCGCTTATAAATATTAATTAACCATGTTTAAAACATTGAATTAACCTCAAGTGTTTCAGAATTTCGGACTTTAGGGGTTTTGAATATAGCACAAGAGATATTTCCCGAAATATGAAACTACGAAGTAATTAATTTACGAGTAATCTCCCTTAAGTCTCAATTAATCATGCTTAACTTCCATTATTAAATATTTTATTAGATCCCTTTTACTCTTCGAAATGTCCAATGCTTCGAAAATTTGAAAATTATGCGATTTGCGAACTCACTCTTTGTTAAAATCTCGAAGGGCTGTCTCCCACAGTGACGTGTCATATATGAAGTCATTATGGATGATGTGTCAAGAAGAGAGAGGTGCCACGTGTCACCTGATATCATGTGAATCATCCAACGGAAACTTAAAAAAAAGTGCCACATGTCAACTTATGAAATATTTAAAAGACACGTGTCATATGATTTGTGTTCGTGATTTCTTTAGGATTTATCGTGAGCTATTATTTTCGGGTTTTAGAGCTTCGGTGTTTTTATTGTTCAGGCTTGTCGGAACATCGAAAGCGTGGAGCTCCGAAGCAATCGTTACCGACTTTTTATTTAAAACTCAGGGGGCTCCAGAATTTCAGAGATCATTAGGATCGTTTGATCACAATAAGGAAACTTATCAACGACAAATATCATATGCGCTTTATTATTAAATAAGAAGGAATGAATTTGATTTAAAATTAAAAGGTCATTTTCCAATTTTTTTCTTTCTTTGGGTAAAATTTTATTCCTAAGAGGTGAAAAATATAAAACTCAAAAGTTCAAAATTGTGTGTGTTCCAACATAGGCTCCATCTGGGGATTGTGGCTCCCTATGAGGAGCGAAATAAAAGTAGACCAAGTTCCTTTATTGGGTAAATGGAGTCATTATTTCTTTTTTGAAAAACATTTTCCAATTTTATTCAAGAATTAATCATTCATAGAAGAACGAACTTTACCAAATCTTGAAAACCTTCGAAACCTACTCAATTATTGCTCTTAAGTTAGGCTATTTAAAATTTCCTTTTCTTAAAAATGATTTTAGAATTGTTTAAGATAATCAAAATATCTTTAACTGAAATATCAGACTCCGACCGACTTCGTTTGCATCAAGGTTAAGCAGATGTAACAAGTTGTTTACATAATCCCTAGTTGGTTCAGGATGTAAATATCACTGGAAAGAAAACTATATGACATAGTATGTTATATGGATATGTATGACATCCTTACAGATATCATAGATATTGCTTCACTTCCAGCGAGCCTGTTCAATACCCCGGTGAAGTTATCCACTTCTCACATTGAATTTCCTTTCACCACTTCAATTAGTATTTGTGTACTTTGCTGAGATGAGGGAAATCAAATTATGAATTTCCTTTCATCATCTATTTTGGAAAATATGGGGAAAATCAAATTATGAATTTCCTTTCACCATCTATCTTGTATTTTAACATTTTAAAGTGGGGGCAATCAGTTTGTATGTATCATACAAGGGATGATATATGTTTAATTGTTTTTTGAAAATAAGGTTTGTCAACGATTTTAATAATACTCTGAAACTAACTTTCTTCCAATTTTCAATACACCTTCGCCTATAGGGGAGAAATTTATGGGAATATTAATCTTTGCAGGGATCAACCTTGAGCAAATTAGTCAGTTTAAATTTTGATAGAAGAGCTAAAATTATTAGGATTAGCCTAGACATACTTTTTCAATTGAAATCAAAGGAGCATAAAGATTTTCGCCTAACCTTGTTTTGAAAATATGTTTTGGAGTTCTCAGAGTCAAGGTGAGTTTCTTTGTTTCTATGAATATTACAAAAGGATAAAGAAAATATGAAGTGGATAAGGACTTGGGGATAGGAAAAATTAACCAAACTGAGGATTCAAAGAACCTGACACAAAAATCCCAATCCCACATAAGTTGGTGTATTTAATTCAGACTTCCTTCTACATTGTTTATTTTTATCTTATTTTTAATTCAGAGATGGATTTAGAATTTATCAGTATGACCCTTTAAGATGTAATTTTATACCTCTATGATTTTTAGGTCGGGTGATAGTAGTATTATGAGTGAAACTTCCTTCCCATTCATTTCAAAGAATTCCTATTTTTTTTTTTATTTGAACTAGAAAGGTAGGAGCTCATACCTTGTTTTCCTTTTGAACTTTCAACTAGGAAGATAATTAATTCATCACCTATTTTGAGAGAAATTGAATGTTTAAAAATGAGTGTTGAATTCTTATTCAACCTCACCTCCCGTTCAAGAAGATATATTCTGCAAAAAGGAATGGAATGTGAAATGTTAGAAAATCCCATAGAATAGAGATGGTATGTGACACATGTTTTTATATTTTGCTCAATGATGTCAAGCACGTAATTTATTGAAACTATTCACAACAAATGATCAAATGAATAGATTATTTACAAAAGAAAAGAAAAATTGAAAATTGAAATAGTGAATGTCAATCCAAACCGATATATAGAATGGAAATCTGAAATATGACTATTGCATGAAATGTTTTAAGTAACACATGTTGATAGGGGTGTCAAGGATTCCTCCATCAAGATTTTCCAGTTAGAAAGAGTTTTTTCCCTCATCAGCCACAATTTTGAATGGTCTGAACTAGAGATGATCGAACTTGTCATGTTTCCCTGCATCTTCTTTTCTAGCCTCCCATTTTAAAACCAAATCGCCAGGAAGAAACTCCTTGTCTTTAGATTTTTTATCGAAAAGGGCCTTCATGTTATCCTGGTACTTTTGAAGTTTATCATCTACTTCCACTCTATTTTTCTGAACTTCGATGATTTGATACATCCTTATCATAACGTTGTTTGGCTCTTCATTTTCATCCTGACAGAGTTTCATCACAGTAAGAGAAATATTGATAGGAAGGACAACGTCAGTACCATAAACCAATTATAAAGGAGACATACCTATAGATTTCTTGGTGCCAATTCAGTTTTCCCATAGGGCATACTTTAGGTGGATATGCCAATCTTTTTTATTTTCTGTCAAGACATTTTTTATTATAGTCACCAGGCTCTTGTTAGATGATTCACCCAACCCATTTCCCTGAGGATAATAAGTTGTAGAATGAACTAAGACAATATTGTATTTCTGGCAGAAATTGATCATCGCCATAGACTTAAAATCTTGAGCGTTGTCAGTGACAATTTTTTTAGGACAACCAAATCTTGATAGGATGTTTTCTTCCAAGAATTTTATTACTACCAAATTTGTAGCATTCTGAGTTGGAATGGATTCAACCCATTTTGTAAAGTAATTGGTAGCGGTTAGAATCCATCTATGTTGAGCACTTGATTGTATATGGACTTCTTCGATGAATGCTATGCCCCATTTTTGAAAAGGAGCTTCATATTTTACTAGGATTAAAGGTAGGGCAGGGAGCTTATGCTTACCGACGAACAATTAGCATGAATTGCAGGCTCTAACCCTTGCATTCACATCAGTAAATAACTTTGGCCAATAATATATAGCCCTTAAAATCTTGTAAAATGACACTCCAAAAATGATGCCCCCCACATACTCCTTCATGGAATTTTTCAATGACTCCTTCTGTTTCAGCTTCTGTCAGGCAACATAACAAGAAACCTAGAGGATATTTCTAGTACAGCTTGCCATCAACAATGAAATACTTAATTGTGTGTAGTTTTAAATTCCTTTATTTTGAAGGAGTCATGTTAATTGGACACTGACAAGTAAAGAGGTATGTAAAAATATCACGGTACCAGGTAAAGGAAGAAAACTGATTTTCAGTATGAATCATAGGTGTCTAATCATCAATTTCCTCTATATCCAGGAGCGAATCATGTGATTCGAGGTTATTTGTTCTGAGTGCTCTAAAATTTGATTCAACTAACAACCTCGCCAGACCTTGACCTTTGACTAGCTTGGTCAGTTTCACTTCTAGATCAAACTATTGAATTTTATCCAGCCATCTCCCTCTTCTTCCATCACTATCTTGCTGAACCAAGATATCCTTAATAGCGTTCGTTGGCACATAGGCGATTATTTTGGAGTGCATGACATATGTTCTGAAAGATTTGAGATCCGTCACCATTGCATAGGATTGTTTTTCAAGTATAATTCTGCATCCCTGAGGCTTTTGCTGAAGAAGGCTATTGGTTGTTCGAATCCTTCTTCGCTCTTTTGAAGAAGTATTTCTGCAACAATATGTTCAGAAGCAAACAAGAAGATTAAGAATTAGTTTGTATAGTCTAGAATTGCTAGCACTGGTGCTTCCCCTGTATCTTTATTGACACGCTCGAAAGATGCTTTGGCTTCTGCAGTCCATTTCACTTCCCTTCCCTTCTTTAACATATATGTAATCATTTTGATTATTTTAGCAAAGTTGGGATAAAATCTTCTCAAAACATCGATGTTTCCTAAAAAGGATTGAATTTATTTTATGTTTCTAAGGATATTAATCATGTCTATAGCCTCAACTTGCTTAGGTTCAACCTTGATTCCTTATTTTGACACTATATGGCCTAAAATATTACCTTCTTGCATAGTGAAATGTGCTTTTTTGGGATTAAGAGACAAACTAAATTTTCTGCATTTTTCGAAGGTCTGTTTGAGGTGCAGCAAATGTTCTGCATCAAAATTGGAAAAAAACGTCAGATCATCTAGATAAATAACAACAAATTTGTATCTATCACTGATGAACGTGATATCCATCATTCTCTAGAAAGTGGCTCTTGCATTTATCAAACCAAAGGGAATTTTATCATACATAAAGGTTCCTGATGGAGTGGTAAACACAGTCTTTTTGTTGACATCTTCATGAACAATGAACTGATTATATATTGAAAAACCATCAATCATGGAAATCATGTTAGCACCTACTACCTTCTCTAGAACATGGTCCATCTTTAGGAGTGGGTAGTTATCTTTAAGAGAGGACCGATTTAAGTTTCTAAAATCAATGTAGAGTCTTATTTCACTGTTCTTTTTTCTAACTAGGACCAAATTGGCTACCCATTCAGAGTATCTAAGTGGAACTATGATTTTTGCATCGAGGATTTTCGTAACTTCCCTTTCTATCACTGACAGGAGAATGGGGTTTATCTATCTAATGTTTTTCCTGAAAGGTGTAATACCATGTTTTAAAGGAATCTTGTGTTCAATAATAGAGGTGTCATAAGTTTTTAGATTGTCATAAGACCATGAAAAACCATATTTATACTACCTAAGAGACTCAATGTACTTACTCTTTATTTGGGCAAGAAGGTATTTTGATATTTTGACCATTTTTGGATCTTCATTAGTTCCTACATTACAGTCTTCAACTTCTTCGGGTTGAGGTCGTAAGGTAGAATTTAAAGGTATGTCATCCTGGTCAAACAACCTTTCTAAGGGTATTAGGCCTCTGGGAATCTGATTGTTCTTAAGCAAGATCATGCAATGATTTGTAATCTTATCTTGGAATTTTTCTGGGTTCTCCCCTTTCTGCATAATCCAAGTAGGATCATTCTGATTTTCCTGATCTATGTGAGTTTCAGAAAACTCATCAACCATTTCCAGGGACAGTTTGATTTGTTCATCGTCTTAAAACACTTTCTAGTGATGAACATTGTTCAAGATAGAAGGTCTATGTCTCATCTCTATGTGATATTTCAGTTTCAAAACCGTAGGCAGTATGAGGGTCGCGACAACCTTGGCCAAGGAATCAACTTGATGATTTTTCATTCTAGGAATAGAGTGAATATTAAAGGATGAGTAGAAATTCTCTATAAGGTCCCAGGCGCAATTTCTATATGATATCAACCTTGTATTCTTATCTTGATCATGTTGTTTTACCTATTTTACAATGAGCTCTGCATCACCATAAACTATCAGATGTTCGATTTTTAACTTCCTTGCGGCTTCTAATCCTAAAACTAGAGCTTCATATTCACAGACATTATCAGTATAATCAACCTCCCACTGTAATCTATAAGATAAAGGAATAAAATACTCCTCACTTGGTGCTAGAAATATAACTCCAACTCCTGCTCCTTTGCAGTATGAGGCACCATCGAAGAAAAGTTTCCACATTCCTTCTCTAACATTTGTAATTTTCTTTGAAATTTATATTTTTTGGTTTTCTTCTTCTATACATTCTTAAAAATCATCATCTATAGATAATATACAATTTCCTAAGTCTTTATCAACAACATAGACTGGTTAATTATTGGGGTTTTGAGGGTCACTTACAATATACACCAGTCTAGTTTCTCTGTACATTCAAGTGAATTGTCCACCAAAAATTGGAATTGTAGCGTAAGTCATGTATAGCTAAACTGATCCTCCTAACTTGGCGCCCAAAGATCTAGATAGAAGCATTCCATACTTGGTAGGAACATCGGAGAAAACAAAATCCATAAGGATACTTTTCACAGGAATCTGAGCAAGATTTACCACCAAATCTTTGATCATACCTAGACACTTAACGTTTCTAGAATCAAATGAGTGCAAATCTTGATAAGGTCTAGTAATTTCGAGGCCTAGTTTTTCCATGATAATCTTAGGAATTAAATTATGAGAGGCCCCTGAGTCTAACATGCAATTACGAAGTAAATGATCATGCATAGTTAGTGTAATATAGAACAGAGAAACAAAATACCTATTGTTATCAATGTGTGGACCGAACATGATTGTAGGTTTTTCTTCCTGCAAATTGATAACATCAACTTGACATTCAACATTAGAAAAAAATATTTCTTTGGTGATTTTCTTTTTATAGATCGGGTTTCTAGCAAGTTCAACCAGAGGCATTGGGATTTTAATTTTATTAAGTTCATTTTCTAAATTAAATCCCACAATTTTTTTCTCAATTTCTCTAGGCTAAACTTCAGCCTCTGTATTTTTTGTCTTCTTAGTTTGCATTGTTTTTGTTTCAACTTGCTTTGTTTGGGAAACGTGTGTCTCAGTTGATGGTTCAGTAACTGTTTCCTCATTCACTTTGTTTCGTGATAACACAAAATTGGTGGAATATTTGTATAACCTTTCTCTCTGGGCCTTAAATCATATTTATGTTGGAGTTCGGTCATTATTGAGTCAGCGAGACCTTGATACGTAGAGTCCCCTAGATTGTTAATGTTTTCATCATTATTAAATAGGGATTCCAGGTCTAAGGATTTCTCATAATCCTTCTTGGTTAAGTGTGGCTCAAGATCATCATCGCTAAGGTTGTTTAGATCTTCCTCTGACTCCTCATAATCTTGCATTTAATCTCTCTACATGAAATTATCAGTTTTAAGCGGAGGTTGGATATTTTGATCCTCATTTTTTAATTGTCTTTGTTGTATCTGAGGATTGGGGTTTCTCCTGAATTGATTCCTAACGTATGGATCATTTTTGGCTTGGTCTAACTCCATCCTGGAAATTTTGTTTGATAAATATTTAATAATCTTGGCCATCTCATCCATTTTTTCCTCTGCAGACTTTCCAGATCTAGAGGGTCTTGCCTGTTCTTTGAAATGCCTGGGTTCTCTGGCTCCCATACCAACCCTAGTTTTTAAATTCCCATATGCCATCATGTTGGACTCAATTTCTATAGAATCATCTTGGATTCCTAATAAAGTAGTAGATATCCTTTCTCTCAAAAGTAGAGCAAAATCGGAATCGAAATCCCTTGCAAAAGTGACTTTTGCAGTTGGTTGAGAAGGCTTGAATTTAGATGGAATCTTGATATAAATCTTATTAAACCTCTGGATAAATTCAAGGACTGATTCATAAGTCTTCTTTCTCAAAGCTATGAATTTGGTTAAGTAATAAATATGATCCTTTTTCTCATCCCATTGTCTTAGGAAGGCATTTTCTAGATCATCATATGATCATATGGAACCTACTGGGAGTCCTATGAACCATGTTTTCACCTGTCCTTCAAAATTATGTACTAATAATCTTGAGTAAAAATCCTTGTTCTCAATGCCAAGGATATCAACAAACTAATCAAAAAAATGATATATGTTCTGTTGTTGTTATATCCCTTTCTCCCATGAATTTGGGGAGGTTCTTCATGTAATTTTTAGGAAAATCGTGTAGGACAACAGGAAAGACTAAGGGAGAATATCTAGAAGCTACCTTAGAAAAGATCCTAGGGGGTTGATCTTGTCCACTAGCCCCTGTACCTCCGACGCAACCAACACCAACACCTCCAGCACTGACCATTGAAATTCTAGGAGACGAACTTTGGGGACTAAAAAGAAGATTTTCAAAAACTTCGAAAGACTGAACCATTGACCTTTCGACTACTTTGGGAAAAAAATCATGAGGAGGTGGAAGATCTAGGTAAGGGGGAAAATGGAAACTTGATCTAGGTTCTTCATGTTTACCAGATGTATATATAGGAGAGGCGATAAGGGATGAATTTGGGTATAGATAGTACCCTTCAGGATTTTGGGAAACAAAAACCTTTACCTCGGGAAACGAAATAATTGGTGGAGTGTTAATGATAGTGGGGATAGAAAGGGATCCTTTGTTCTCACTGGTAAAAGTATCTATCAGGTCAATCTCAAATTTTATTTCGGGAATAATTACCTCCAGAGCTTTGAGTTTAAATTCAGGATTACTTGTTGATGCCCCTGCAGAATGAACTTGTTTAAAACTTTATTTAGGGTTTTTTTCTTCAGTGGGAACCTTAACATTAACTTGCATAAATCTAGGTTGATATACATTACCTGCTGATGCAACAGTCTGTCTCAGATATCCCTTTGGTTTCCACATTTTTTTCGGGATCTAACACTGGTGTAGTATGCTTTTTGCCCGAGTTTTTATTGGTATTCTTTCGACCAAATGCAAGTTTTGTCTACGGTGGATTCGCCGGTTGAAAAATAAATTAAGCCTTACTTATGCATTCACTATTTGTTCACCATCAAAGACCAAACATTTCCTTGTCATTTTACCAGGGAAAATGATTTCGTTTCTTCATCTTCGACAACGACGCCAAAAAAATGTTGTTCCTAAGATTGATTCTAAGGCTCAAAGAATAATGTTAGGCATCGAAGGTTTTAAAATAAATTTTTTAATGAGTTCTTTTTCTAACTTCAGCTTTATGAGAAATGATCTTTAAATGGAATTAATAATAGGACAATACATAGGATGTATATCGTTATCTGATTCGCAATTAAAATATCAAATGATGTAGAAGAAGTTACAAAACTGTCAAACAAAGTTAGGTATCAATTGTAGATAAGTATCACCTTGTTTGTAGTAAAATAAAAGTAGAAGATGCGGCCTTGAAAAGGATATAAGATGCAGTAATTTATGCAGATCAAAAGTCTTGTTTTACTCACAGTAATAACAGAGTAAAAATTGTTTACTGAATGAACTCCAGGTATAATATGATCACAATATATGTAATACTAAATTGCAACCAATCGCTCTTCAAGAATCACATAAAGAAATTCGGGGAAATGGAAACAAAGAGGAAACACATAACTCAAATCGAAAAAAACTTAGAATCTCTCTTTGCACTTGTATTAATACTCAAAAAGAGAGTTTCTCTATTACATTCAGCAAGAAGCAACCCTGAATAGATCTTAAATCTATGTATTTATACAAAATGTGTCACAACTGAAAACCATTGGACTTCTTACAATATTTAACTAAAAATAGAATACATTTGAATAAAACCATAGTGTGTAAATATTGATGAGTTTCGTTGGCACTTTCCTCTGTCTCTTTGTCTGCTGGTAGAAGTGCTCATTTTCCTTAGTCCTTTGGGCTGGGAACACATGTCATTAAGGCCATCTTAATCATTCATCTTACTGTTTTGGCTGTTTGATCTCGTTTCCATCTGTCCCTTCAGGTGTATTCAGCGGGGTAATGAATTATAGTTGAGGTCATGGGGGGAGGATAATCAGATGAATATCACAACATTGGATCATCAAGTGATGAATAATGGTCATAGGGAAGAGTAAATATCCATGAAAATAATGATTAGGGAACAAGTGTCTGATGATGAGATGGGATGAGTGGAGGTTAGAGTGCGGGTGGTAAGGATAACCGAGGTAAGTGACTGTTGGAGGGTGAAAGGTAGAGAGGGTGGAGTGGATGGACACTATGCATGTTTTCTCAATTTCACCTAGCTACACTTTATTTTCCTAGTTCAATGCATTGGGTGCATCTATCCATCAATGTTATCACGAACCTTGAAGACTCAATCCTCTCATTTACTTCAAAGGCAAACAATTTATTCTGTATTTAGGGAATCTTTACCTAAATCTTATTTACTTCTTGGACTGTGTCCTAGAGTCGCGAACTTGGGTCAACCAACCATTCATTGATTTTTAGAAGATTAATTCGGCTCATTTCTAAGATCGATGCTTGAATAGATTCCTTGTTCTTTTTGGATCTTTCCTGGTTCATTTCTATCTCAATTTGTCTCAGGGCCTCTAAAATGTTATTCCCCTCAAACTCAATCAACTTTTTGTTTAATGATGAAAATTCCTCTAGACAAGCCTCTTTCACCTCTCTGGAAAGTTTCTTTACTTCTCCCAGATTCGTTTCCCATGCCTTCAGGGATATTTCACCTCTTACTTGTTCAGAATAAGAGAGAAGAGGAGAATCAGGGGCATTAGCCTTATGCATCAATATGAGAAATTATTGAAACTTAGACCAGGCTGAGTGGGCCTCTTTTTCCTTGAAATAGAGAAAGGTCTACTCCCTGATAGAATTTCTGGATGGCATCTACGTTCAGATAAATTTATTGCTAGGAAAATTCCAACTTCTCATTGGTTTCCGATGCTTGAGTTCTGAAGGCCGAAATGTCTATTGTTGTGCCCTCTGTTAGGGTTAATTTGGCCTGCAACTTCTCTATCAACTTGTCACATTGAGTGACTAGACCTTGGCTGGTCTGTGAACTATGGTGGAGCAACTCAAGGTTATCCTGAAGCTGTTTAATTTGTTGTCGATCACTAGCCCTGATTTTCTCGAAATCCTGGTTCATTTTGTTTCCGATAGTCTTCTTTGTAGTATATATCTGATTTTGCAAGTGTTGTGCTAATAGGTACTTATGTCACAGTTTTTCGGTCAAATTGTCCATCGAACATTGATTGGTAGTGGCAAAATCACCTAACGAACTTGCAACTTCCATTGCAAATTCTGGACCATCCTGGTCATTCCCATCATACACCAGTCTTTGCCTTTTAGTTATGACTCCATACTTTTGGTGAGATTCTCTTTTCACGATGGATTTCCATTTCTTACTAAGGAATAAATATTAAGGAGGCATCTCTTCAGGAAACATGGGAGTAAGATAACCCACAAAAGTGATTTCAGAATTAGGATTTTCGAAGCTGGTCTGTAGAGGGGTTAATGATGTAATGGGAGAGGAAATTTCAGTGGAATGTTGTTGTTTTGTTGTATTTGGTGTGCCAAAGGGAGTTGTTGGTGTTGAATGAGAGAGAATTTGTCCTGAATGAGAGACAATTTGTCCTGAATTCATGAAGGCCTCGAACCGTGCTATCACATGTGGATCATTTAATCCTGATAGTGACATTCTTATCTCCTGAAATAATACCTCTGGGCTTTGGGGACCCTTTCATCTTTGGTTTTAGTGAAGGATCTTGGCTCAGATCCTATAGAATTAGCTTCTTGTGAAAGAGGTGTGGCTGTTGAATATCCCTGCAATATATTTGGTATATTGTTCCGCCTGTGTTTATGAAAACTTAGGAAACCAACTTGTTGGTATGGGGGTAGGGTCAAGAATCTATTTTGGACTTCCTCATAAGCTCTAACTCCCCTAAATATTTCATCATGTGGGGAATTCTCATGTGTGTACCACTTCATGTTGAACTGAGCCAGATGATTTTCCACTATCTTATGTATATCATGTTTCTTGAACTCAATGTCAACCAATTTGACATCCTCCATAGCTATGGCCTCAACTTTATAGTGGCCAAAGTTCAATAATGTAAACATGCCAACTTGAATGGGGAAAGTCGGCCAAACCTTTTTTTGAGCTGCTTTCACTTCCTTACTGATACCTCCTTCAACTGTCTGGTACACCACTTCTTTGCACACTAGCCTGTCAGGTTAAAATTGTGGGAGAGCATGAGGAAGAACCAAGCAACCAAAAACTATGATGTAGGAGAAATTCTCCTCAATGAACCAATCTGTGAGATTTCCTAGGTTTCCCATAATCCTCTATAAAATCCATGGAGGTGGGTGTTGGCCCTCAACCAAGTTTTGAAGAAACCTTGGTCAGAGTTGACCCACTTTTGGACTTCAACACGATGGTCGAAGATGGAGCGCCTAGGCAGAGCTGAGATAGCAGATCTCATCGATTTTGTGAGCTACGTGGATCCAATAAGGTGTCCTCTAGGGTTTATGTAATGGGATTATGGGATGTCAACCCATGGGGTTTACCCATGATTAGGCCTTATTGTAAGGGATTGTAAAAGTATAAATAAGTAAGAATGTATGGTAGAAGTAGAGAAGAGAGAATTTCTTGTAGCTAAGTGAAAGTAGTTTAAGTTGCTTTGTGCAACATAACGTATATGTGTTAAGGCATTGTGCTCGATAGAGGGTGGCTATGTGCCTTGACCTAGTTTTGGAAGGAGGATCTGGTGCTCAGTGCACATATCTCCTGTTTGGTGCAAAGATTGACTCCGTGGCTTAGTGCATGAGAGAAAATGAATCTAAGATCTGGACGAATAATAAAGATGCGAAGGAGGTGGTGGATGTAGCCCCACACTGGGGTGAACCACGTATATCTTGTGTCTTTGGTTTATGTTGGCCCTTGGTTCTAGAAGTAAGCAAAGATTAAGGAAGAAAAGATGAAATGAAAACTGTGCAGAAGACACAGTGACTGATACTGGGTTGAATTTGAGGAAAAGAGCATAAAAGATAGAGCGAAGTAAGAGAAAGAAAGTCGTTGGATTAGAAGATCAAGGAAGATAGATCAGGAAGGAAGATGGATCATGGAAAACTCAACAAGGGGAAAAATCCATTGGTAGATGCTTTGGAGCACCTCGCAGGAAAGAAGGAAAGATAGGTTGGTGAAGCTCTGAAAAGTGGGTCAAGTTGACCTAGGGTTTTGGTATCTAGGGTTTTAGACACCTAGGCTTTGGCCTAAGGCCATCAGTGAGCTATTGTAATGTATAAATAAAGGTCAAGAGGACCCAGGATGGGGTTGTTGTCGTCGTTAGTTCGATTATGTGATCATGAGTGATTGTTGTTATTACGAAGAGAGGAGTATTGTGTGGAGAGAGAATTTTGTGTTGTAATATCTTCAGCTAGGTGAAAAGATCAACCCTACAGTTGGGTGTGCAGGGAAGGGAGAAAGAGAGAATATCTGCTAGATAAGAGTGCATATAGGATTGTATGATTTCCCCTAATATATTATAAAGAACATTTATGTGGACGTAGCCATAGGGAGAGGGTGAACCATGTACATCTTGTTGTTGTGTGTGATTGATGTTGTGTTTTTTTTCTCTATGATATATTGTTATTGCATTACTATGTTAGATCTGATAGATAACTGTGTGAAGTAGGCCTAAGATGGTAACTGATATCTAGATGTTGTGTTGTTCTTGTATTGGATCCACTTTTTATTTCCTCTAGTTGTATACACCTGTGTCCTGCAACCCCCTATTTCTACTTCGGGTGAGACTGCATCTGCTTCGCAGGTGTTTCTGAAAGGGCCAGTAGTTAGGGCTTGTTGGTGCACTATTAGAGTTGAACCCTGGGTCTACCCTTGTGCTAACAAATAGATCTGTTGCCAAGACCATGATCTTCTTAAGGGAATGTCAAGGTGGTTTCCATCGAAGACATAGATTCATAAGTGGATAGAAGAATAGGAAAAGGACTTTGCAGAAGCTCATAATAAGAACCCAAATATTATCACAGAAGACTAGTTAGGAAGGTATATCTTTATTGATATACACAAGATTTTCTTTGGAGGAATTCATAAGGAGCTATACGAGTGGCTGGCCATATTAGCAAACACCTAGTTTGAGATCAGATCTAGACCACCTGTGGTTTGGACGTCGGAGCTGATCAAGAAGGTTAAAAGAGTTGATAACATCGTGTCAAGAGCAGTAGATCACTGGTTTGATAGTACCATTGGAGGGTATATCACAGAGTTTTCTATTGATAGGGTGGAATCATATAGCCAAGTAGAGAGATATTTCTTTAAAGGACCTAGAGGAAAATTTTTACACTTCTTGAAGTTGAAAATCAACATGTTATTGCATGAGAAGAACATCTTGAAGATATAGTAGTGGGTCATAATGAAAAGGTTAATGTTCAAGAATTCAGACAATGACAATGACATAGATATTGGACACACACAGTGGGAGGGCCTTCAGAGAAGTTCCTCTATTGAACTTGTTCGAGCAGAGTCATGAACCAACACAAGAAGAAGGGTTCTACAGTGGATAATAAGAAGAGTTGTTGAACAAGGAACATTCAGAGTCCGTTAGGGAAGAAGAAGAGAAGACCGAAGAACCTCGCCAAGAAGGGTCAGAAACTTCAAGGATTGCACATATTGTTGAAGTAAGTGTTATTACACCCCCTATTGTTTCATCAACATTAAGTAACCAGAGTAACCTAAGTTATCAGAGCACTCAAAGAACTCGTATAAGTGGTTCAGTGCACACTTAGTCAGAAAACCTAGGAAGATATATGGCAGATGAGATGAGGTTACCCACCTTTAGAGGGGATGGATATAAAGATCCTAATCAACATTGGTTTCTATGTGAAGATGTATGTAGTATTAAGAATGTCACCGACAAAGCTGTTAAACGAGCTCAGTTTAGTACTACCTTGAGAGACCGTGCACTAAGTTGGTACATGAAGCTTGTCCAAGGAATTGCACAGCCTAAACCACTGAATGAGATCAAGAATGCGTTGGTGTTGGTTGTGGAGCTTGATTATCTTACTGATTCAGAGGTCTTTTACTTTCAGCCGTGTTTATACCCCATGGAGTATTTACACCCCAGAAGTATGTACACTCTTCCACGCAGGGGAGTGCAGAGGGGGGGTACCCTCTCTGCGGGGTCCAGGGGGGATATCCCCTTGGATGGGGGGTCTGGGAGCAAGCGGTCCCCCAGTGGGGGTTAGGGGACGAAGCCCCCGAAGGAAAATTTCCTTGTAAATGCATATTGTAATTTCATTGAAAATATGGACCATTCATTATAAGGTCGCAGATATAATGGTAGAGATTATGTTAGGGATATTTTCTCTAGAAGGCAACCCTCTTTTATGAGGGAAATGTATTACGGCTATGGTTGATGGTGAATATTGTATTCTGAGAGAGGAGACCGTGAGAGAAACAAGAGGAAGTTACAATGGGTTTTGTTGTAGGTTGTATACCTTCATTTGCTGGATAATAATAAAGGAAGGACCTGGAAATTTCTCTGGTGGACGTAGCCCACATTGGGTGAACCATGTAAATCCGTGTCTCTCTTGTATTGTGTATCTTCTTTGTTTTGTTTCCGCATTTGTTTTATTTTATTTCTCCACGGTCCTGTTTTTCTAACAACTGGTATCAGAGAAAAAGGTAACTAGCAGGAAAAGAGGGTTCCTGGTTCGAGTGGGAGAAATGTCGGAAGATGGAAAGTTTAGGGTCAAGAAATTTAATGGGCAAAACTACCAGTTATGGAAGATGAAGATGGAAGATTATTTATATCAGAAGGATCTATTCCTACCATTGGATGGAATAGTAAAGAAGCCAATGGCCATGAAGGATGAAGAATGGGAGATTCTTGACAGAAAGGCTCTAGGAACGATAAGGCTGAGCCTGGCAGCGTCGGTGGCTTTCAATATTTCCAAAGAAAATACAACGAAGGGTTTGATGGATGCATTGGCCAAATTGTATGAAAAACCCTTGGCGTCCAATAAGGTATTTCTAATGAAGAGATTATTTAATATGAAGATGTTAGAAGGTGGGTCTGTTGCAGATCATTTAAATGAATTTAATACGGTTACTAATCAACTAAGTTC
>SNQJ01S0000110.1:386095-423684 GCA_010110895.2 Picea sitchensis
GATGTATGCAATGGTTTGCACAAGACCAGATATTGCACATGCAGTGGGAGTTGTGAGCAGGTATATGAACAATCTAGGTAAAGAACATTGGGAGGCAGTGAAGTGGATTCTCAGGTATTTGAGAGGTTCTACTACTCATGCATTATGTTTTGGAGGTTCACACACTTTTCTACAGGGATATGTTGATTCATATATGGCAGGTGATAAAGACAGTAGGAGGAGCACCAAAGGGTATGTTTTTACTATAGATGGAACAACAATATGTTATATTTCGAAACTGCAAAAGGTTGTTGCACTTTCAACAACAAAGGTTTATGGAGGAATTGGGAAAGAAGCAGGAGAACAACAGGTTGTACTATGACAGTCAGAGTTCCATTCACCTTGCAAAGAACTCATCCTTCCATTCAAAGACTAAGCATATACAGTTGAGGTACCACTTCATATGATCCGTCTTGGAAGATGGACATTTCAAGTTGGAAAAGATACACACTAGCCAGAATCCTACAGACATGTTAACAAAGGGAGTAACCAGGGAGAAACTGAGTTCCTTCTCAGTTTCAGTTGGTCTTCAAGAATGAAGATGAAGATGAGAAATTTGCTAGGTCCAAGAAGGTTCAGAGTCTAGCATATACAACAACGGTGGAGTTGTTGAAATCAGTCTCCAAGTGGGAGATTGTTGGTTGTGGAGCCTGATTATCTTCCTGATTTAGAGGTCTTTTACTTTCAGCCATGTTTATACCCCATGAAGTATTTACACCTCAGAAGTATGTACACTCTTCAATGCGGGGGAGTGTAGAGGGGGGGTACCCCCTCTGCGGGGTCCGGGGGGTTTGGGGGAGAAGCCCCTGAAGGAAAAATTTCTTTGTAAATGTATATTGTAATTTCATTGAAAATCTGGACCGTTCATTATAAGGTCGCAAATATAATGGTAGAGATTATGTTAGGGTTTTTTTCCCTAGAAGGAAACCCTCTTTTATGAGGGAAATGTATTGCAGCTATGGTTGATGGTGAATATTGTATTCTGAGAGAGGATATTGTGAGAGAAAGAAGATGAAGTTACAACGGTTTTTGTTGTAGGTTGTATCCCTTCATTTGCTAGATAATAATAAAGGAAGGACCTGACAATTTGTTTGGTAGACGTAGCCCACACTAGGTGAACCATGTAAATCCGTGTCTCTCTTGTATTGTGTATCTTCTGTGTTTTGTTTCCACATTTATTTTATTTTATTGCTCCACGGTCCTGTTTTTCTAACAGTTGGTTGCAGAATTCAAGAAACCTAAGTCGGAGTCACAATGCATTACAGAGTTGAAAGAAATCAAGCAGAGCATAGATGAACCTATTTGGGAGTTTGATCAAAGGTTTAAAACCTTAATGGGTCGGCTGAATTTTTAGATCCCAGATGAGAAGAACAAGGAATGGTTCATTGCTTCCCTTTTACCACACATCAGCGTCCCTCTGATGCAACAAAATATTTCTTCGTAGTCTGAGACACTGGATATTGCCATGAAGCTAGAATCCACCCCTATGGGAGAATCCATCTCAGGTATGCGTCAAATTTTAAGTCAACTAACTAGATTATCTCTGTAGGTCGAAGATATGAATAAAGACAAGGGAAAAGATAAAAGAGAATATATATGGTGCATTAGATGCAAATTAGAAGGCCATGACAAGGAGAACTATCCCCTATTTCACGAGTACTTGGAATCTGGAGCTCTGATCCATTTGAAGCAAGCTACCCTACCTTGGTGTGATGTATGTAGAAACAAACATCGCCTCGGTGAATGCTATTACATGAAAAAATATGTTCAGACACCCACAAATCTGTATTTCACATTTTGTAAGTCAGTAGGGCATGATGATAGGGATTGTAGGGCCTATGAACTCATGCATGAAAGGTTAAGGGATATATACAAAATTCAAGGCGAACTACATCAAGAAGGGAACACTACGCAGTATAATTCCCCAGGAAGAGGAAACTTCAACCCTCGTGGTGGATTCAAAGGAAGAGGACAAGGATGAGGTATGGGTCGAGGTCAAGGTGAGATCATATATTATAACTGTGCATAGCCAAGACATTTGGAAAGGGACTTCCAGAACCCTTGTACCACTTGTAGCTACTGCAACTAATTTGAACATGTCATAGAATATTGTCTTGCGCTGTTAGCCAAACTTCAGGAATGACGAGGAGGAAACCAACAAGTACATCTAATCACAACAGAACCTTGCAGAGTAGATCCTAGAGTCGCTTTTATCACTAGAGGAGGCGTTGCTAAAGGAGAATACAGGGCGACTCCAGGGAAGACTACAGAACAATTAGGAGTCAGAAAAGCTGTAGAGAATACTCAAGAGTTTGATCCAAAGAAAGAGAAACAGACATTTGAGGAAGCAAGAAAATAATTCAGGAGAGATCATGATTCTTCATCAAGGGCTCAACCAGAAGTAAGAGAATGTGGAATGCCCCTGTAATTTGATCAATCCACTTCACCCAGAGAAGGAAAAGAGGTAAGTAAGCTCATGGAATTTTTATGCACTTGCATTAATTTGATAAAGGATGGGAGCATTGCACAAGAGCTCCAAAACTTGATCAGACAATATGAGCTAGGAAAGGTAGATCCTCTACTGAATAAAACAATACATAAACTATCCAAAAAGAGAAGAAAAAATAAGGAACTACACTTGAATGCTCAAATTGGAGAGTATGATATAGACTATGTGGTCCTTGACTTAGGGTCGAAGGTCAATGTGATGACGAAGAAGACCTGGGCACTGATGGGAAAAACTAAGTTGATCTACTCCCCCATCAGGCTTAGGATGTCCAATCAACAAGTTGTGAGCCCCTTTGGAAGATTGGAGCATGTCTCTGTGGACATTGATGGAGTCAAAACATTTTTGGACTTCGAGGTGATTGAGATAGTTGACGATAGTTGTCCTTACCCTGTGCTATTAGGAATTGATTGGGCTTTCAACAATTCTACTTTTGTTGACCTAAATAAAATAAGAATGATGTTTGAAGGATATGGCCTTAGGGTCATCACATCTCTGGATCCCGATGAAGGTCCAAGATACACAGAGCCCATTAGAGAAGAGGACCGCACACATGAGCTAGAGAATATATACAAATTGACTACAAGATAATATGATTACATTAATCCTACATCAAATGGGAACCTAAGATGGAAAAGTGACAACGCATGCTCATCAAACTTAGAAGAAGCACTATAGAACTGCCAGAACAATATGTATGAAGTTTCTGTGCAACGATGTGCTAGATTGACCAGGGAAGTTCGCCGGATCGACACAAAAATAAGTAATTTACCCACATTTGATGGTTTAAATCACTTAGAAACTTTCTTATTGGAATTTGAAGAAACTGTACCAGTACAACAGAGACTATGGGCAATGGAAGAGGCTTTGAAAGCTACTCCGAAAAGATGGTGGGGATCACATAAAAGGAACATTGTGAACTGAACACAATGTCACACTTTGATGACAACGTAATTTTTTGAACAAATCGAAGGACGTGAAGTTAGGTACACAGGTCAAAGCTTCTCAAAAGACCATGTGTGAAGTTGTGAGGAGGCCTAGTTCTGCATTCCTCAAGAGCCATGGGTGAATAAATTCATCAATAGTCTAGACACAACACCTATCAACTGGTACCTTGAAGTGGAACTACGCCTTACCACTGCAGCTTGGCAAGGTATGACATAGAACTTCATAGCTACATTCTTGTTTGAAAGTCAGTACCCTATGGTAGATCAAGATTTACAGGTTGTAAGACAAAAAATATTTGAGGAGGCACCTAGCCTCCCTGTGGAGAAAGAAGAGGATGAATGGACTGCACCTCTTCAAAAATTGCAAGGATGTTACAATATCAATGTCGATCAAAAGGATGATCCTAGGAAGGTGAACATCGCAGAAAAAAAAGGACAACGAAACATAGAAGGACGAGGAGTCAAACTACCTTTCACTGGACAACCAATCAAAATCAATAAAGTTAATATTGGAACAGAGAAAACACCTAAGCTTGCTAATATTGGAGATTATTGGGATGCTACTACTATTGAAAAGATCATAGAGTTATTGCATGAATATCAAGACTTGTTTCCAACCAAGTTCATTGATATGAAGGGCATTAAAGGGCCTATGGGAGAGATGAAGATCCCCTTGAAACTATATGCAAGGCCAGTTAAACAAAGACATTACAGATTGAACCCTAAATATAAGGAGAAAGTGAAGATTGAACTAGACAGAATGATGGAAGCAGGAATCATAGAACCTGTTGAAGAGTCAGAATGGATTAGCCCTATGGTGGTACAGGATAAGAAGACAGGATAAATCAGGATCTGTGTAGATCTCGGGAAGCCAAATGATGCTTGTTTACATGACCCATTCCCTACACCATTTACTAACGAAGTGTTAGATAATGTAAGAGAACAGGAAGTATATTCTTTTATAGACGGCTTTGCAGGTTACCATCAGATCGGGATTGCCAAAGATGATTTCAATAAGACCAAATTTTCCACAGAATGGGGATCCTACCAGTATACAGTGATGTCGTTTGGATTTAAGAATGCACCAACCATATTTTCTAGGGTGGTGGTCAAAGAATTCAAGGAGTTTTTACATAAATGTTTGGAGGCATATTTTGATGATTGGACTGTTTTTAGCTTACTGCAAAATCATATTGAATGTTTAAGACTAATATTGGATAAGTCCAGGCAATGTCAGATTTCCCTAAACATGAAGAAGTGAATCTTCTTTTCACCCTTTGGAGTGTTTCTAGGCCATATTGTGTGTAAGCAAGGATTGCTGGTAGATCCATCTAAGATTTCCATTATAGTTGATTTACCGCCTCCTACTTCAGTTAAACAACTGTGCACTACGTTGGGACATACTGGATACTACCGAAAGTTCATTAAAGCCTATGCATAGATAACAACACCCATGGAGAATATTTTGAAGAAAGATTGTCAGTTTCAATGGATAGAATAATTCCAACAAAGCTTCGACACACTGAAACAGAAAATGGTTACTGCACCTATTTTGGTTTTCCCAGATTGGAGAAAGGAATTTCATGTGCATGTTGATTCATCTTCTATTGCATTGGGAGCATTGTTAGCACAACTGGAAGTTAGATACATTCACCACCAGTTAGCCTTTGCTAGCAGGAATCTATCAACAACTAAGATAAATTACACCACCACTGAGAGAGAAGGCTTAGCCATGGTGTATGCACTGCAGAAGTTTCACCACTACTTGTTGGGAGGACACTTTAAAATGTTCATTGATCAATCCACTCTGAAATACCTAGTCAATAAGCCAATGTTGGGGGGAATAATATGCAGATGGATTATGTTATTTTAGGAATATGATTTTGAGATCATGGTTAAGCCAGGGAGAATGAACAAAGGACCTGACCACTTGTCAAGGTTGGAACATGGAGAGGAACCTACTAGCTTGGAGGATACACTGTCGGATGCACATTTGGTGTCCATTAGAAATATTGATGATCACTTCACCAAGATAGTCCAGTTCTTGTCAACAAGAATGGAACCTAGTGAATACAAAATCACCCAGTAGAAACAACTGGTAGTGCGCACTGCAGATTTTTCACTTATAGTTGGAAAATTATATAAGATGGGACCTGATGAGATCCTGAGGAGATGTGTCATGGAAGAAGAAAGACCACTAATTTTAGTAGAATATCATGAAGGCATCGCAGGAGGAAACTACGTAGGGAAAGCAACAATGCAAAAGGTTCTTCGAGTTGGCCTCTGGTGGCCTACTTTACACAGAGATGCTAAAGACTACTACAGAGCCCGCGATGTATGAAAAAGAGTTGGGAAACCATCCAGAAGAGATGACATGCCATTAACACCCCAGCTAACCTTACAAGCATTTGAGAAATGGGCCATTGACTTCATGGGACCTATAAACCCACTAGGGAAGCGCATAGGAGCCAGATACATCATCATTGTGACAAAGTGTTTGACCAGATGGGAATAAGCAAGAGTAGTTAAAGACTATAGTGCAAATACATCTATACGTTTCATATTTGATGATATCATAACCAGGTTTGGATGCCCAAAGATCCTCATGAGTGATCAAGGTACACATTTTATTAATAAGACTATTGAAGCCTTGACTCAGGAATATGAAGTTCACCATGAAATGAGAACTCCTTACCACCCACAAGAGAATGGGATGGTAGAAGCTTTCAACAAGATCTTAGAGACAACCCCGATGAAGGTTTGTAGTGTAAATAGAGATGAATGGGATTTGAGAGTACCAACAGTATTATGGGCCTATAGAACCACTTGTAAGAAGTTGACAACGCAAACCCCCTTCAAGGTGGTTTATTGTCTAGAAGCAGTTGTCTCGATGGAATACTTGGTCCCTAGCTTAATAATTACAACCTTTATAGATATGGATGACACCAGCATTGTCCAAGAGGCTCGCATAGTTGGTCGAACTAGAGGAAGATGAATTTATTGCAGGATTCCATCAGCAAGTCCAGAAGGAATGAGAAAAAGCCTACCATGACAGGCATATGAAGAAGAAAGCATTTAAGAAAGGATATCTAGTATTGGTATATGATAACAAGTTCATGAAGCATATAGGGAAGTTTAGAACACATTGGATGGGGCCGTATGAGGTTTCCTATGTCACAAAAGGAGGAGTTTTACATTTGAAGACTTTGAAAGGAGAATGGAAGGAAGGATTGGTGAATGGGAGCCGGTTGAAATTGTCCTATGACAACTAGCTGACTTGCAACTCTCGGTAAAAATAGAAGGAGAAGGGTCTAGGTACCAGGTGTAGTTGAAACTAGGTACTAGACACAGAAAGACAACCTACACACAGTGGGGAGAAATAGAGCAGAAAGTATAGACTGCGCTGCGTAGTTTGCATTTGAAGAAAAGTAGAAGGTTCAGATCAGAGTGCCTCAGGATGAGTCACAGATGAGTGTTGGGGGCTTGTTGGCCCCCGGTTCTAGACGTAAGCAAATATTAAGGAAGAAAAAATGAAATGTGAACTACATGGAAGACACAATGATTGATACTGGGTCAAAGTGAGAAAAAGAGAAGAAAATACGGAGTGAAGTAAGAGAAAGCAAGTCGTTGGATGAGGAGATTGAGGAAGATAGATCAACAAGGAAGATAGATCGTGGAAAAATCAACAAGGGGAAAACTCCATCGGTAGATGCTTTGGAGAACCTCATGAGAAAGAAGGAAAGACAGGCTCGTGAAGCCCTAAAAAGTGGGTCAAGTTGACCTAGTGTTTTAGACACCTAGGGTTTTGGTATCTAGGATTTTAGACATCTAGGCTTTGGCCTAAAGCTATTGGTGAGATATTGTAATGTATAAATAAAGGTCAAGAGGACTTGGGATGGGGTTTTTTTCATCGTTAGTTCTATTATGTGATGATGAGTGATTGTTGTTATTACAGAGAGAGGAGTATTGTGTGGAGAGAGAAGTCTGTGTTGTAATATCTTCAGCTGGGTGCGAAGATCAACCCTACCAATGGGTGCGTAGGGAAGCGAGAAAGAGAGAAGATCTTATAGCTAAGATCGCAGATAAGACTGTATGATTTCACCTAATATATTATAAAGCACAGTTCTGTGGACGTAGCCCTAGGGAGAGGGTGAATCACATACATCTTGTTGTTGTGTGTGATTGATGTTGTGTTCTTTTGCTCTATGATATAATGTTATTGCATTACTATGTTAGATCTGATAGATAACTGTGTGAAGTAGGCCTAAGTTGGTAACTGATATCTAGATGTTGTGTTGTGTTAGTAACATTTCTTGTCCGGGGCACAAGAGTATTCAAGTCTGCAAGTCATAGGAGAAGCACCCGAGCGCAACACAGGAGAATCCCTTTTCTAGTTATGAGTCAAGCGAGTGGGCAAGGTTTTTCTTTTGGTAGCCGAGATCTATCCACGAAGAAGATCAACAGTCATTGGGATTTCGGGGCTGCCAAGTTACCCGATATATAGTGTAAGAGAAAGAGCCTATATTTTAAAGCTAAGTTTGGGTCGTTCGATCCATTGACGCGTGGCGCAAGATCTGGTCACATCGGCATATCGAAATTCGAGAGTTCGAGGGGTAAAAGTCCCTCGTCATTTCACATCTCGAAACCCCGAAACCCGAAATGTCGATAAGCGATCTTCAAATCCGAGCTCACGGTCTTAGCGCCAGGTCACATCAAGCAAGCCTGCAAATGGGGGCAGCCCCCTTTATAATAGCGTATTATTTGGGTTGTTCATCTGAAGGACGCGTGGCACAGATTCTCGCCTCATCGGAATTCAGGAGTTCGAGGGGCAAGCACTCCTCATCACTTCACTTCCTGAAACCCCGAACCCCGAAATGCCGATAGCGCCCAGAATCGGGCCCATGGTTTTGGTGCCTGGTCATAAAGGAACAAGCCTAGTGGAGGGGCACTAATGTTTATCATTTGGCCACTCGGGTTCCAAAGCACCAAATTGAGTTTCAGAGGGGGGCACTGTGTTCTCCAGATGTTGATTTGACATGATCTAAATCCCGGTACCTGCTGGGAATAAATGAAGAAGAGAGAGGGAGGTTGAAACCTTGCCTCACTCATTAATTTCAAAGTATGACGGGTCTTGTAGGCGGTCTACTCAAGAGGGTCTTGTATCCCCTTTTTCTGAAAGAGACATGCCCGAGTTCTCGACTAGCCGAAGGAAGTCTTCACACACTATCTCGACACTTAATGGATCAGCTACTCCCCTTACTGGTGCCACGCGCAGATAAGATGGCATCTGTCATAGGTGCCCGATCATCCTGAGTCTGCATGGGCAGGCTGCCAGAAGACATGCAGACGTAATATTTTAATTCCAGTGTCTCATTTTCACTGCTGTATTTTTGTTTTGAGTATATGTAGGCGTTTTTGCCATTTTTGTAGGGAGGGATGGTGGAGCAAAGCTCCCGATTGTAAAGTTTTGATGAAGCGCTGGTCACTCTGGTTAATGTATAAGGCATTTGAGACTTCTTACTTTATGGATGTCAGCCTCTTTTTCCATCTCTTTGTATACTGTGTCAGAACAACTCAGAATTGGAGGATCCAGTCGAGTTGCGCTGTTGTAGGATGATGTAGGTTGGATCACTGCAACATTCGCAATGTTTCTAATCAGTTATTGTGTTTTCTCAGTGCTGGAATGGCTTGGAATTGGAGGATCCAGTCGAGTCACCCTTCAGCTTCTTGAAGCTCCGGACCAAGAGGATCTTGGCTTATGAGTTTTTCATCCTCAAGCTTTCGAAGGCCTGTAGCCCGAGGCAGTCTTGCTCACCCTTCTCACAAGTCTTCCCTCTGTCACCCTTTAATCCATTCACTGACTGAAGTTGGATCAAGACCTCCCTTGTTGCATACATACCAGGCCTGGTCTCCTGAGTCAAAGTTTTACCTTCTTGAGTCTTTACCCATTTGATCATCCCCATTTATTAAATCATGACATAAAACTGATGGGCATCGGGATCTACTCCTGCAAGCAATCCAGGAGTGACTTCCGTCGCCAACATGTTGTTCTTGTATTGGATCCACTTTTTATTTCCTCTGGTTGTAGACACATGTGTCCTGCAACCCCCTATTGCTACTTCAGGTGAGACTACATTTGGTTCGCAGGTGTTGCCGAAAGGGCCACTAGTTAGGGCGTGTTGGTGCGCTATTAGAGATGAACCCTGGGTCTTCCCTTGTGCCAACAGTTTGATTTATGCAATGTTATATCTGTTATGTTTCTCTTAGTTCTTATATTATATGTGTAATAAATATGTATGTGTTGCTTAAATGCATTGCTTATGTTAGACTGCTAGATCTGATTAAGAGTGTTGAGTGCTAAGTGTTTGAAGTGCACAATCTTTGTTGTTATTGCGCTAGATCTATCTTAGATATGTTCTGAAATGTTAATAAGTCTAATGAACTAACACATGTTAACCTTAAGTGTTAATAGACGATTGTGCGAATTTTTATCATCACAGATCTATGTCCCAGCTTGGTTACAGAAACCTGTGTCCTATAACCCCCCCTTCTTCTACCTAGGGTGAGACCTCGCCTACTTCGCAGGTGTTTCCGAAAGGGCCAGTAGTCTGGGTTTTGTTGGTACATTGTTAAGCATTGAACCCTGGGTCTGACCCTGTGCCAACAAATGGTTCCATTGTCGGGACCTGAAAGTGTGATTGTTGGGAACTAAAGTAAAGAAAAGAGAATCTCTGTGCGTATATTTGCTGTTGAAGTGCGAAGTACTCTACTTGACTTGCGAATCTTTGTGCTAAGAAAGAAATATGATATGAAGAAAAGAGGTAAGATCCTAAAAGAGGTAAGATTTGTGCTTTTCCAAGAGAAATATAAGTGAATTTTTTTGTTTCAGAAGGATGAATTTAAGTACGTTTAATAGTTTTTGTCCTAGTCTGAAGGCTAGGGCACAGTTGAAAGAAAGAGTTGATTTTAATGAAAATGAAGAAAGATATGTTATTCATATGCATAGAAAGAGTTTTTGGACTAATAAGTGGATGAATTTTTTTTGCAGATTGCAGATCCAACACTATGATCCTAGTGCCCAGTACAGAAGAGGTTGGGGAATGTTTAAAAGAAAAAGAGGATTAACTTTATGTTATAATTGTATAATACCAAGACATATTGCTAATGAATGCCCTGACACAGGTCCTATTTGTATCTGTTGTAAGATTGTTGGTCATGAGGTTGAGGATTGTCCAAGGATGATTGATAAAGTTGAAAGGATGAATGTAAGAAAATAAAACTATGAGTCTAAGGGCATGTTAGGAAGTCATAAAGAGAAATAATCAGAGAAAGTTCAGACTACATTAGTAGATTTGAAAGAAATGATGGATGTTCTTAAAGATGTCAGTTTACCATAGATCCTGAAAGTAAAACAATGCATAAGTGCAAGAATAGAAGACTTCGACATAGACTGTGTCTTGGATGAGGAAACACAAGTGAATATTATGATAGAAGACACTTGGGAAATTTTGGGGAAGCCTATTGTGGTACCTTCATTGGGAAGGATAGGCTTGTTTAAGGCTAATATGATAACCTTATGTGGAAGAGTTACTAATGTACCTATTATTGTTCATGGAACATCAACTAAAGAAGAATTTGAAGTCATTAAGTTTGTTGGGGACAACACCCCTTTCCCACTTTTGCTAGGTAAGACTTGGATTGAGAAGGATCAAATCAGAAGGAAAGTAGAGGAAGAAGATACAGAAAAGAAAAAACAAGAACTAAGGATTTCATAGCTAGAAATATAGATCGACTAATAGAAGAACAAGAGGATAAGTCACAGAAACATAACAAGGTTGAAAGAATGCAAGAAGAATTAAAGAACCTATCTATGAAATAAATAAGTACACCCACCCAGGAAGTATTAAGAGAAGGGATATTAACTTCAGACTCTTTAAGGGCATCTCAACAGTGTGAAGCCACTGCACTAAAGGAAGATAAGAATAAAAATGGAAGGAGGATTCCAGAAACACTTAGAGAGACTCAGATCATAGGGAAGAAGGAAAGGAAGCTCAATAAAAAGAAAGCTAAGTTGGAAAATCTATAATAAGCTACATAGAATAGATGGAAGACTTTGTAGACTGGAACCTCACAGGAGGCAGGTTCGCAAGATTTGAACCTCGCTGGAACAACATGACCGCACATAATGGGACTTTGCCATGACGAAGCTATATGACCATTAGAGGCGCCCCGAACGTTAGAAGGATGCTCCAAAATGGTTAGAAAATTCATTTATGGATTGATGGACCACTTTTGGGATGTTGAGACCGTGCCATAACGAACAGACTCACATTGATGGAAGCATTCCTGGCCATTGGAAGAATCTGTTACAATTCCCTACTTAATTAACTCGTTGGTTGTTGCACTGGGACCGTTTTTTTCCACCCGTGATTAACTGATCCAAGAAGAGAAATGTCTATGTGTCGAGTTGTGGTATATGAAACTAGATCCCACTTGTCCTCTTGTCTACCGTGCCTATTCGTTTGTCTACCCCGACCTGCCTGCTTAAAAGTTTGAATGTCGAGAGAACCTAGTGAGTTAGAGAAGTATTTCGAGGAAGTCCTCAGGAAGATAATGGCCAATAGACCGATATCTGAAGGTGTCCAGGCGTCGTTGAATAGGGGACTGCAGGATTCCCCTTCGACTGGATGTTGTTATGGCCGTGTTAACCCTATGACTAAGAAGCGCAATAAGAACCATGACAATCTGGATAATGCAAAGAAAATCCCGTTGATCCTACCAGAGTACATTCCACCTTTGGTTGGCATCATTAACCATGACATCATTCCCTGAGATTATGAGTACACTGTGTTCACTGTGTACATTTTGAAAGGAATACACGTAGTTGGGAGTTAGTCAGGACAAATCCCACTATTGAAGAAAAATGATTTCAATTTAGGAGATTGGAAGAACTACGCCATGTTGGATCTGCATCACTATCTCACAAGGTCAACTAGGAAGAATCCTTTCCTCGTCTCACAGCCGTGGATTAAGGGGATGGATCAATATACTGTGCTGAATGTGATGAAGATCCCGTATTTTGGTCGCCACCAGGAGGTTAATGCTTGCGTTAAAATCCTCTTGTCATGCTATCATGGTGGATACTAGTGGCTTGACTAAAGGATTACTGTGGATCTGGCATTGATCCACCGGATCACATGCTTAAGTATGAAGGGACTCGACCCTCAACAATTTTATCTATGGAATGCCTCAAACCGTTCCTTGGAAAAACGCATCAGGGAAGCTTACGGAGAATTCAAAAAAGGAAATTTAGGTTACAAGGTATCCTCTATACAGGATGGTGCAGTGCGCCTAGCTTTCCAACTCATATATAGAAATATCGTAAGGAAGAACCACCCCACACAACTCATCAGGTTCATGGTGGAACTCACAGGAAAATGTGTGGAGGGAATACAGATGAATTGGGAGAGCTACCTCGTTAATGAACTAGAGAAATATTTCCCCGAAGCCCAAGATTTGGGATATGAATTCCACTACAGCTGGATGATCATTTTGATTGAATTTGTCGCTTGGAAAATGCCTCAAGGATCCACCTTCCTAGAGATCAAACCCTCGGAGTTGTTGGCTACTCAGTTTTCAACCTTGTGGTACACCAATGACATGACAAATCAGTGGCAGTCCAATGCCGTGTTTCATGCATACTACCAGCAATTGAAGGTTTCCATCGAATCATTTACACGCATGACATCGTGCACCCTACACCAGTACTGACCAATATGGGTCTGGCTCACTTAGAGGAGGAGGATAAGACGAAGAAGATGGAAAAGGAGGAGGTGAAGCTACATTGCCTAAAGACCCCCCTACTGGAACAATCACACCGTAGAAGAGGAAGGTTTCTCTAAAGAAACCTTCAACAAGGAAGAATATGCGTGCTAATAAGCCCTAGTTGGAGGCCATTCTCACGGAGGACGATATCAATCTGGTCCATGGAGCTATGGGGGACGCTTTCAAGGACATCTTGCAGATATATGGAGAGAAGAAGGAGGATCTATATGGAAGGGTTGAGAAGGAATTGAAGGAAGTACAACAAGCTATTCGTTTGGTCCACACAGTACCTACTATGCCTTCCTCATCACATATTACAGAATTGGGGGATGAACCAACCCAATTAAGAATACTTGTGGATGCGACAGAAGCTTAAATTTAGAGAATCTAGGAAGAAAAGGAGAAGGCTACAAAATCCTTGAAACAAGAGAAATATGAAGCCTTAGAACAATTATGAGTAGCACGGTACAGTCTAACTTCCTATGAAAGCGAGAGAGAAGATTTTCAGGTGATGCTCCAAGAGGAAAAAGCCTGGCTACAGAGAGAAAAGGAACAGTTGCTCGCAGAGTGGGCCATGGTCAAAGAATTAGTGTGTAAGGCATGTCACAATGCGCCAGGCTTGGCACAGGAGGAGAAGGTCAAAGCTCAAGTGGTGAAGCTCACTGAGACCCTCCAACAACTTCAAGCTAGAATAATAGAATTGGAGGCCCAAGAAGTACCGAGCACTCCGCAGGAGGTGCGTGACTAGAGGGAGGAGACTGCTAAGAATGCAATTGTAAGGATCATATCCCTCACCTAGGAATTTAAACAATTGAGTTATAGAAGCGCACAAACATATGAATGCCTCACAGAGGATCCAGAGATAAGGAATCTGGAAGCGTATTTATAGGAGGCATATCAACATGTCTTTTCCATGTAGACACAGATGAAGCTGCTCACCACAGTTGAAAGAATGAAGACATCCCATGAGAAACGCGCAGTGCAGTAGTAGATCACTGCCCTCCCGGGAAAGGTGATGGAATTCACGCATAAGATGCAACTTGTGCAGGATGAAGCCTGCAAGGTGTTTGAAGATATTGATGGACATGGCTCACAATTGGACCAAGTGGTACCTGGAAGGTCTTGTTACAGAGCATATAATCCAGGAGCTTGCTGAGTAGGAGGCTCAGGTGAAGAAACAAGTTGAGGCAGCTTGATTTAAGCTCGAGGCATTCGAAGCAACATTGTCTGGACCAGAGTGACTCGGGACGAGTCACAGGTGAGTGTTGGGGGCCTGTTGGCCCTTGATCAAGTTTTGAAGAAACCTTGGTTAGAGTTGACCCACTTTTGTACTTCAACATGATGGTCGAAGATGGAGCACCTAGGAGGAGCTAATATCATGGATCTCATCGATTTTGTGGGCTATGTGGACCCAGTAAGGGGTCCTCCAAGGTTTTTGTAATGGGATTATGGGATGTCAGCCCATGGGGTTTACCCATTATTAGGCCTTATTGTAATGGATTGTAAAAGTATAAATAAGTAAGAATGTATGGTAGAAGTAGCGAAGAGAGAAGTTCTTGTAGCTAAGTGCAAGTAGTTTGAGTTGCTTTGTGCAACATAATGTATATGTGTTAAGGCTTTGTGCTCAATAGAGAGTGGCTCTGTGCCTTGACCTAGTTTTGGAAGGAGGATCTGGTGCTCAGTGTGCATATCTCTTGTCTGGTGTGAAGATTGACTCTGTGGCTTAGTTCATAGGATAAAATGAATGTAAGATTTAGATGAATACTAAAAATGCGAATAAGTTGGTGGACGTAGCCCCACACTGGGGTGAACCATGTATATCTTGTGTCTTTGGTTTTGTTTGTGCAATGTTATATCTTTTATGTTTCATTTAGTTCTTATATTAGATGTGTAATAAATATGTATGTGGTGCTTAAACACATTTCTTATGTTAGACTGCTATATCTAATTCAGAGTGTTGAGTGTTTGAAGTGCATAATCTTTGTTTTTACTGCACTAGATCTATCTTATATATGTTCTACAATGTTAATAAGGCTAATGAACTAACGCATTTTAAAACTAAGTGTTAATAGATGATTGTGCAAATTTTTATCAGCACATATCTGTGTCCCATCTTGGTTACAGACACCTGTTTCCTGTAACCCCCCCTGCTTCTACCTCAGGTGATATCTCGCCTGCTTCGCAGGTGTTTCTGAAAGGGCCGGTAGTCGAGGTTTTGTTGGTGCATTGTTAAGCATTGAACCCTCGATCTTCCCCTGTGACAATAGTGGGTGACCATTAATGGCTATGTGAACAACTACTACAACATTGTGAAAGATTTCATAGAAGAAATTATTGGATTTCTCCTCCCATAAATTGGAGTGATAAAAATGAATAGGCTCAGAACTGGTCAGGGTCCAACTCTAGTTCATCAGGGGAAAATGATTCATGAAGAAGATGACATCCATAACATATTCAGACATGTAAAAAGGGGAAGGCTTCCCTTTTGATTTCACTGTTTTATAATCAACGATTTCCTTGTCCAAATTATCCGACAACATTTTTCCCCAATTGAAAGTGTAACCCTAGACTACCTCGTTCATGATGGCTACCCATTCCACTACGAAATATGTAGGGATATTCTTCTCGAACAGGAGAAAGAGCATCATGGCTACATGAAACATATTATCATCTAAAGACGTTGTGGTGTATGTACCATGAGCATCAATTCTGAATTTCTCTGGATGTCCCCACCAGGTCTTGATTATATCATGACCGCTCCTGGTGTACTGGACACATTCTTTTCTCTCGAAATCTAGAAGGAATGTGACATTGTAAGAGTACTTATGAGTAGGGGAGATTTTATACATTACTTGTAGGTGTTCTGGTCGAAAAGAGCCGAAGAAAACCTGCTGGTGGTTGATGATGCTTCTGGTATGGATGTCAACATGTTCCAAGACCTATATTATCATATCGTTGTAAGGCATGATTCTCGATCGTGCAACTATCTTGCGCAGCTCCAACTATGCTATATGGATAAGCTTATCTACATAAGAGTCATTGTCTTCTTTGACGGAGTCTTCTAGACAGTTAATGATTTCACGTTTTAGGATATAAAAAAATTGTGTCCAAGTTTTAATGGTGTTCACGACTTGCAGAGTAGTGTCTGATAGAATATCTGCATTCGGGTTTGAGTCTTCACCTACTGCATCAATCATTTTTTCCATTTTTCACGGCACCATAATCCTCAAGGAAACATAGTGAGCTTACCTATTATAGGGGAAGTCTGTGAGTTTTTCACTAGATAAAAATGCTAATTGCGAATGGTGAAAATGATTTTGAAATTGAAGTGATTTTATTCAAACAAAATTTTATCGAACTTCATATAACCTCACTGACATGGAATTTATTTCCCTCAAAGGAATTGACTACCCGGTGATCCACAATCCTCGTTTTAAATCATTATCTTTAATCAATCATAAATGTCATCAATACTTCGACGGTTCGTGTTTCTGGAGATTTCGATGTGACAGGGTGGAAAACTCCCGAATCCTGGATCTGTGGAGGAGTTAATCTATGAATAATTTCTTTTAAATATTAATTAACCATGTTTAAAATGTTGAATTAACCTCAAGTGTTTTGGAATTTCGGACTTCATGGGGCTTTGAATATAGCACAAGAGATATTTCCAGAAATCTGAAACTGGGAAGTAATTAATTTACGAGTAATCTCCCTAAGTCTCAATTAATCATGTTTAACTTCCGTTATTAAATATTTTATTAGCTCCTTTTTACTCTTCGAAATGTCCAATGCTTCGGTATTTTGAAACTTTGGCGATTTGCGAACTCACTCTTTGTTAAAATCTCGAAGGGCTGTCTCTTGGAGTGACGTGGAAGATATGCCATCATTCTGGATGACATTTCAAGAAGAGAAAGGTGCCATGTGTCACCCAAGAGCGTGTGAATCATCCAACGAAAAATTAAAAAAAAGTGCCACGTGTCATGTTATGAAAGATTTAAAAGACAAGTGTCCTATGAATTGTGTTCGTGAGTTCTTTAGGATTATTGTGAGATGTTATTTTTGGGTTTTGGAGCTTTGGGGTTTTTATTGTTCAGGATTGTTGGAACATCCAAAGTGCGTAGCTCTGAAGAGACCGTTTGAGACTTTTTCTTTAAAACTCAGGTGGCTCCAGAAATTCAAAGATCATTAGGATCATTCGATCACAATAAGGAAACTTATCAATGATATATGTCATACGTGATTTATTATTAAATAACAAGCAATGAATTTGATTTAAAATTAAAACGCCATTTTCCAAGTTTTTTCTTTCTTTGGGTAAAATTTTATTCCTAAGAGGTGAAAAATATAAAACTCAAAATTTCAAAATTGTGTGTGTTCCAACAGTTCTCATGGACTCTGAAGTACTTCTTTAGGCCAAGTAGCCAAGCATTTTCTTCTTTCCCCTTCTTAATATCTCCATCAAAAGTGGGTGGCTTGGATTTCTTAAACTCTTCAAGGTCACGACCCTTAACACTTTTAATCCTCTTTGTTCTCCCCTGAAGGGGTTTTTATAGGATTAATCGGTAAATGCAGACATAAAAAGATCTCCCTAGATCCCACTGGAAACTAGAACAAAACATAACATAACATGAAACTTTCCCTAATTTCTAATTATTGAGTTTACTAGTTAACAAGAGATAAACAACATACCTTTTAAATGTTGCTTCCTCTTGCCATTGTCATCCTAGTTACACTTCAATGCTCTTGTGATATTGAATCTGCAAGGGAACACAAAGCAACCAAAGTGAAAGAAACACAATGTACTCAACAAGAACTTATGCGTGTGATCAAGGAATCATGCAATAAAACAAGACTAGTTTTATGGGAAAGAAACATATTGTTGTATCATATTAAATGAAAGTGGAGATTACAAACAAAATACTTGATGTCACAAGGTCCCCTTCTAATGGTCCTGTGCTCCAACACGCACACCTTTTCTCCAACCTTGAATGAAGAAGATCCACAATAAATTAATGAACTGAAATGAGGCTCTCAAGCATGATCTAATGTAGAATTCTCCATATAATTCCTAACCTATTCAATCTTATCCTTTTCATGCTTAGCCTTTTCCATGAGAGTTCCCTCTTTATATAGTGTGAAAGAGATATGGGTGAAGAGATTAGGATGATCCCACCAAATCAGATTAGCGAGTAAGATCCAAACCGTTCGGAAGCCACCTCATCTTCTAGAACCTCCGTGAAGTTTGAATTTTCCTTAGATTTCGACATCGTCCCACCCTAGGTATAGTCCAGCCTGTAGAGATGTCACCGTTCAACTCCATAGTAGGATGCAACAATCAATCACCATCGCACCCCATGCATATTGCAAGGTGCGAAAACCTTCCTTAATAGGGTTTTTGAGAAGAGAAAGCCAATCACTTTCCTCATGGAGAAAGAATATTTTGAAATTTTCATGGGAACATGAACACATGTTGTCACTAGATCACTGGGGTGACCAAAATAATGTGTAACAAAATTCCCCCCAAAGTATGAAGCTGGAGCTCATGACATCCAAAATACTTTGTAGAATGTGTGTGTTGGAAACAAGGAGCGCATCGATCAAGAACCTACAAACAATCAAGCATATGCATAATAATATACTAGCATCTAAGGTAGGCATTACCATACTTAGATTACAAAATTTTAGGTGAGTCATGGCCACTAAATATACACTTTGGATCCATGTCATTATGAAGTGGCATAGCCACCAAAAATACACTGTGGATCTATTCTCTAAAGAATTCAAATTTAGACATAACCACGAGACATACAAAGTGGATCTATGTGTCAATAAAAATCATGAATACTTCGTCTCAACCTGGATCAAAATGATAAGATGTAGGGTATTCATTTCAATCATATCTAATTACAAATATGACCATGTGATTACAAGTGTTGAAGTTGAACATGGTAGAAACCACTTTATTACTGGTCATTAATGAAAACCGTTAACAAGTGCGAGGGAAATCACCATTGATGTCAATGACTCCCAAGGTACGCTAGTACAATCCAACGAATGTGAATAAATGAGTTGAAGTCAAAAACTCAATGGAATCTCCCAATCAGGGGTCAATGATGTGAACCCACTATTGAAAGCGAAGAAACCTGATATTGAGGGATGTAGGTTCTAAGGTACTAAATGATTTCTAAGTCTTGTTCATGGATAATGAGGTGAAGTCGACAAGAAAAGACTCGCCACATGAGGGACTTGATGTATCCCCCATCAATGACATGAAATATGTAACAAATTTGAGGTAGATCAGAGTGTGAAGTGATCTGAAACTCACATAGGGAAGGCCGACATGGTATAAAATTTATGACTGCATATGGCCGACTCGATAGAAGGCTTGTTTAGGTTAGATTTCTCTTGAACATATGAACGACATGACAATGGTATTGGTAGAATTGAATCAAGGAGGACTTGACACATGGACATGCGGATGATCGAACGAGAGACAAATGGATTTCCCAACCTAGATAAAATGATGAAGGGGTGTGTCATGTTCAAGAGCGACTATTACTGCCACTAATACAATTACATAGACACATTTCTTTCCCAATTCCCCCCCCACCATCTCTAGCGAGTACCTCTTTATTTTTACGCAAGCTTGAGGAGGATAACATATTCTTATTTATGCAAGATAATCCTTCGGACGAGTCCCTTGAAGTATTTTTAACGAACCCTAAGAAGGAGTGGTTCGATCCCATATGGGTCTTTTGATGTTTGTTTAATGAGTCCAAAGAGAGAAAACTCAGGGTTTTTTCATATTTAGAGAGTCTGGAAAACACTTAAAGAGAACTCCACAAGGTACGTTTTCGTAAGTTAATATGACGAGACCGAAAAGGAGATAACCTACCGCTCATTAGATGTTTTCTTCAAATACTTTTACGAGCGTGAAAAGAATAAGGTTGCTTGGCAATGTTTTCATGTTTAGGGAGTTTGAAAAGAGCTTAAAGGGAACTCCAAGGGGTTCCTTTTCCGTATAACCTTTACAAGTCTGAAAAGGTGATAAAAGTATACTCAGTTATGTTCTCATTGATTCACGAGCATGAGAAAGAACAAAGACTAAGCTCATAGTTTTTCCTGAAAAACCCTAAAAGGATCTGTACATGTGACAAATGTGTAAAAAAAACCCAAAAACGTGGACCCTTATTCCAACGTTTCACCTCTAGATTTTTTATCTGCAAAAATCAACCACTTGTCAAGTTGTTAGAAATTTAGGGTTAGGGTAAAGAATTAAAATAATATAATATCAAAATGAAAAGTAATGAAAATCAATAAAATAGGTAAAAAACCTTCATTTAACTATTTCATTTGTAACTTCACCTAATCATTGCTCCAAACCTTCTTTTTACCTTTATTTTCAAATGCAGATTGCAGAGTGTACGACTGATCATTCGATGAATCATCTCCACAGAAAAGGTAATCTTCATTTCCTTCATCTTGATATGGATTAAAATTTGATTTTAATTAGTTAAAAATAGAATTTTGAGTTAATTTCTTGGGGGTAACCATGTGCGGAGGTTGTCGGAGGTGCCCTATATCAGGACCTGTGATGATATAAGTTTGTCGCGGTTGAATCTAAATCTAGGATGCAACGAATTCACACTTTGAAAATGCACAGGCCTGCGACGTTCACAACCCAAAAGTTTTTAAAGATGAATTTACCAAGAAAAATCCTTCAGGAAAGAAAATGATGCTAATATCTTTCTATTGTTCATATGAAGGTATTCCACGGTCAAAATGTTGGAATGGCATGAGAGAGAGAACAAAGAGGAAGACTACTTCATCAAGAATGACCTGGGAACATTAATTGCCTTTCGACAGTGTGGGTTGTTGAAATTCTTCAATATACAGGGTATGAGGGCCTAACTAAGACTCCTTGAGTACCTAGTTCACATGTGTGATGTGAACAAGAAAGATTTTCATGTGGGTGCCCACAAATTGACTATATATATCTAGTATATCTACTTCCTAACAAGACTGTCTCGTCGGGGTTCATGGGTGACCCTTACAGGTAGCAGGGGAGGCGGTGAGCCTATGAACCCCTACATCAGTCAACATTGTGTGTCGGGTACCCATAGACATAGTAGAAAGGTCACTATTAGGGATGTCCAAGACTTGCCTCTACGGACTATCCTCTATACCATCACACACATGGAAGGGAGTGCAACTCCCTATATGGATCTATAGAGCTACTTTCAGTATGCACTAGAGTGTATGGAGCCCCGAGTCTTCAACTAGTGCGAAGGGGCTCTCAAAAGTATGAAAAAACAACTTACCAAGTGTAGAAGTGGTGGGTTGAAACAATTCGGATACGTGTCGGTTTTGGTATCCTTCTTCCTATAGAGGGTCTCAGTTTTACACTTGTAGGTAGAGTGGGGTATACCTACCCCATAGGATTAGAGAATTAAGAGGTGGGTGGCCTTCATGGCCTGACATGCAACTAGTCCTATCGTCGGGTACAACAATATCTTCTTCAACTAGTTGAAAACTCAAATGCTCATGGTTGATGATTATGCATATGATGGGCTGGACTTCTATGGAGATTCAGACCTAGATCTTCCCGAGGGTTCCCAATGTGGTGACATAGGTAAGAAGGAAATTTTGTTTATATCATGTTTTTGTTATTTTTAAAGATATAAAATGTTTTTATCTTGTTTATCCAATGACTAATAAAATGATCTTTGATGATGCAGATGTGAGATCGTACCATCCTCTAGGTTCATCCCCTATCGAGAGGTGAGGGGAGAGATGTGGTGTAGAAGGAGTAGTTGTTGCTGAATTCGAGAACATAGAACAAAATCTAGAAGGACTCACAATGAACATCCCAGATGCCTCTATAGATGATATTCCTAGGCATTATTAGCACCACACAATGGGTGTGTCTTATTCCATCGGTCGACTTCTCCCTAGAGTAGTGCGGGAAGTCGTGTGTTATAGTGAGCAACATCCTTGATGCTATTGTATATGAAGTCATGTGCTTCACATTTTTGATATTTTGGTCTTCAGACAAAAACACTTTTTTGTAAAATTTTATCGTTATATATATATGAGGCTTCTACCGGCTTACTTTTTTTATATACAAAGTGTGATTGGATTTTATAAATGTCTCAAATGTCTGTCTAACACATAATTAACCAATGCATATGTTAATGTATTTAGACATCTAGGAATGTGTTAATATTCAATGTAATCAAAATGACGTTCCAAGAGGTGAATTCGTAAATATACCCTTAACAAAATAGGACTTTGGATAGAATAAACTTTACTCAACTGTAGGACTACTAACTACGACTCAAGTCGTACAAAAAAAGACAGATTAAAAGTGAAACAACGTCGGTCAATAATTCAATGTCTGAACTGTTTTCTGTGATATTGTTAGTTTCACAACCAAGGCAAACACCATGTAGACTAATCAGTTCATCTGTAGGTGCATAGATATCCCAAGAAGAATATGTTAAGTTCGGAGTACTACAACTAGTGCCATCAGGGAATAAAAGGTAGGGTAGTGAAGACATAAACATCTGAAAACCAAGCATAATGCAAGGTAAGTGGTTGAAGGCCGAAACCAAACAACGAAAAAGAACACAAAAGTATGATACACTAAAGTACAAGGACTCATGAAAAAATGAATTAAGCATAGTACTTCTTTAAGTAAGGCCCATTTCTGGGTTCACTCAAAGGGATTCCATCATAATCTACTAGCTCATAAGCTCCCTTCTCCAATACTCGTATGACAATATAAGGACCCTGCCACATGGGATCGAATTTACCAGCCCATAGAAAATCAAAATCTTTCTCGTAAATAAGAACTAGATTACCTTCAGAAAAAACACGTGGCTTGACATGCCTATCATATTGGGATTTAACATGTTTCTTCTGAGTTTCAATAACCAAGGAGGCATCACGAGGGGTTTCATCTAATTGCATCAAGTACAATAGATGTTCCTCTTCAACAAAGGTGTTAGGGATAAGTTTAACGGCTAGTTTCAAAGATGGTATCTCACATTCAATCAAAAAAAATTATTCGATGCCATATACTAACTGGAAAGGTGTGAATCTCGTGGTAGACTTAATGGATGTTCTATAGGCCCATAACTCTGAGAAAAACATCGTGTGCCAATTTTTCTAATGAATTACTATCATCTGTTGAAGCATAGTATTGAGAACTTTGTTGATTGCTTCAACTTGGCCATTGGCCTGCAGATAATAAGGGGTTGAGTTTTCATGGTGAAGACCCAACTTTTCAGTAAGTTCAGACATCATAAAATTTTGAAAATGACTACCATGATCAGTAATGATGGCTTGAGGGAAACCAAACCTATTAATGATATGATTTAATATGAACATCGTTGCATTTCTTCCACTATTATCGAATGTAGGCATCGCCTCAGATCATTTAGTGAAATAATCCACAACTACAATAATATATCCATGCCCCCCGACTGAGTGAGGGTTATAGGTCATGAATTCAATGCCCCATTTAGCGAATGGACCAACAAAAACTACAAGGTGAAGATGAGTAGGGTGAGATCTGATCTTATGATTACAAGTTTGACAAGCGTGGCATTTCTGGAGGGAATTAATGCAATCCTTAAACAATGAAGGCCAAAAATAACCATTTCGTAAGATATTTTGGGAAGTGGCATACCCGTACATATGACCACCACATGATCCAGAGTGATAGTCATTCAAATCTTTCTCAGCTTCATCGTAAGTAAGACATTGTCGAAAAATGGAGTCAATACCATGGCAGTAAGAGTATCACCGAGGATGATGTATTGACGGGCTTGATACCGTATATGAAGACGATTCGTACTAGAAAGGTCAAGCTAGAAATTTTGAGTTCGGAGATTGATGATAATATCTCTGTACCATACATCATCATAACTGATCAGAAAAAGGGATTCGTCAGGTAAGGAATCCTCTGCCACATTTTCTGTCTCAGTGGAGGGACGGTCACATATTAGTTCAGCAAAAACCAAAGATTTCTTTGACTTAGCGCATTCAAACTCCAAGTCAAAATCCTGGAGAATAAATATCCATTTGGAGTACTTTCCCCCTAACAATTTTCGAGTAAGGATATGTTTCATGGGGTTGCAATCGAAAATAACAGTGGTCCTGCGTAATAAGATATATTGACAAAATTGTTGAACATATTCAACAACTGCCAAGGCCAGTTTCTCCGCATGTAAGTATTTGGTTGTAGTAGTTGTGAGACTCCTACTCAAATAGTATATCACATGTTCATCATGTGAATCATCCTCTTGGACTAAAACCATGGCAATGGTAGAGTTCGAAGCAGCTATGTAGAGGAAGTAATCTTGGCTATAGTCAGGGGGAAACAACAGTGGTGTATGGGTTAAAGTGAGTTTCAAAGATTCAAAATATTTGTTTGTAGTTTCATCCCATACAAAGTTGTGAGATTTCTTGAGTAGTTGAGTGAATTGTTTCGTTAATTCAACATAATTGGGGATGAATCATCATAAAAAAAATTCCTTCCCTTGCAAACTTTGACGTTGGCGTAGTGTGGAAGGAGGAGGCCGATTAAGAATCGCCTCAACCTTCAAGGGGTCTACTTGAATCCCATGTATAGACAGAATAAAACCAAGAATTCAACCGGACTCCACAAAAAAAACACATTTGTGTGGGTTCAAACGTATGTTATAATACCAACAACGTAAGAAAATGGTCTGTAAATGTGTCAGGTGATCTTGAGGACGCATGGAATGTGTCGGTATATATTCTAGATAGGGTTGTGCAATGTTCTTTATATCATGGAAAGTGCAAGACATAGCACGCTGAAAGGTTGCACCATCATTATTTAGATCGAAAGGTAATTTTCGGTACGCAAAGGTTACCGAAGGGAAAATAAAAGTAGTCTTGTGTTGATCCACTGGTAAAGTATTAATTTGATTATAGTCAGAGAAACCGTCCATCAAGGAGAAAATTTCACTTCTAGCACAGTCATCAACAATCTGGTCGACGAAATGGGTTGGATAATTGTCCTTAGGACAAGCTTTATTTATATCCCTATAATCTACACAAACATGGATCGTACCTTGTTTCTTATTTACTGAAACAAGATTGGATACCCAATCGGTCAAAGCCACAAGATATACAAAGCCAACTTTAATAAGTTTCTCAACTTCGAGCTTGATAGCAACAACTTTATGTGGATGTACTGGGTGAAGTCTCTATCGGATAGGTTTAGCATCCAGATAAGTCTTAATCTCATGCACATTGATATCAGGATCAATGTCGGGCATCTTCATAACTCTAGGAAAAAACGTCACGAAATTCTTGGAAAAGGGATTTATAAGTGTGGACCTCATCAATAGAACATGAGGCCTCGATATGAACATTCTCCATGACTCCAGGTTTAATCGATATTTCAAGAGGAATGGTAGGTGAAATGTTACTCAAGTTCCCTTTGTACAAAACATCCTGTGTTGACTCTGGAATGAAATAAATAACAACAACGGTCGACGGAGCCGAAATCCATTGGTAATTATCTATGGTGTCACATTCTAGGAAGATAATGGAATGATGATGCCCATCATCCCATGGAATGTCTTCCATAGACATGAATGACATGATCATATCATCAGTAGGAAAGATCATGTGAAACAAATTAGGATATGTATCACAGGGAGAAGGAGGGGATGGGGTTTATGATTTAATAGCTTGATAAGAAGATTTGACTAGATTTAATGGAATTTGGTTGTCATAACGAGGATGATCACCAGGGATAGGTACTATCCACAAGTCGCATGACTCAGGGGTTTCACGAACAATGGTGGATATAATGTTGATCGAGGTAACAAAAGGAGGAGGAATATCATGTGTTGGGATTGGAAATGTACCCATCAAAGTTGAATCTTTCAAAAGAATCATGCCACCATTCTTGTAGCCGGGAGGTGTCTTCAAGATAAAAGGTACATTGCTAGTACGAGAATCAACATTAAAGAAGGCTAGTTGGTCAACAATGACGGCCTTTCCTTGGTGTGGGAACTGTAACACATGGAAAAGGGTAGAAACAACTACACACATGCAATCAATCAAGCTACAACCAAGTAGAAGGTTATAATCGAGAGACGCATCAAAGACCTCAACCTCGACATTGACTGATTTACCTTCCAACGTAATAGATAATGAGGGAAGAACAATGTAAGGTTTGAAACTTGTACCATTGAATGCCTTAAGGGTATTATGTGAATCATTAAGGGTAGGAGAGTCGATAGCTTTCCAACAAGTAACATACATAACACAAGTCGAGGCTCCTTCCTCAATAACAGATCTACATATATTCTTGTTTTCAACAACAACTTGGATCTGAAACGCTAGTTGAGGAGGGAGCCTTGGAACATGATCTTCCAAGTAAAATATTATTAAATTAGTATCCATGGGTTTAATTCCACCAATGGATTTTAACAACGCCTTTCGTTGAGCAGGACAACTTTGAAGGGCTTTGAGAGTCGACATTGCGGAGGGTGCTTGCACAAGGTCTTCTACAATATTGTAGTTTTGTGCAACATGTGTGTTAGGATTAAATGAAGACTTTCGAACAATGCCCTTTGGCGGAGGACGAAGAATTGTATCAAGACCCAGTCTTTCGCGATGAAGAGGACTGTTGGGAGGTGAAGTTGAGGGAGGAGGTTGAACCAATGAAGGTGGTAGATCATCAAATTTATCTTTTGACGGAGAATAATATTTGGCTCGAGTTGTGACTACAACTTCGTTATTTTTAGAGTCACCAGTACACATAAGGACATAGGATGTGGTAGAAGAAGAAGCTTGGTCATGAATGACCAATTGGGCCTGCTACTGAGAAGGGAAAGGTTGTGATAAAATGACAAGTGTAGGAGGCTTCCTGATCCCTTGGAGGAACTTAGTAACCTCAGCGCGTCATGGAAAATATTTCGTCTAATGATAGTCACCACAAATAAGGCAAGGATATCGAGGTTTACACTTATCCTTATCATCAACAGGATGTGTTTTGGGCTTTTCAGTTTGTTGATTATTATTCTTGTCTTCCTTTTTCTTACCCTTCCCTTTATTTTTATTTTGTTTTTTCTCGATAGGTGTGGATTGGACCGAATTAACTTCAACAGTCTTATCATAGGAAGGAGTAGGAGTAGGATTATTTTGTCCATTAGAATTATTATATTTGGGATTGGTGTGATTGAATTGTGTGGACTGAGTCTCATCATGGAAGGTGCCAATCACACCATCAATGAAATGAGAAGCTACTGGATGTGTCGGGGTAGGATTCATGAAAGGGTGAGGAGAATCAAGGATTAAGTCGTAAAGTGTGCCCATTTGTGAATAAACGAGATCTAGATATTGAGCATGACTAATCACTTGCTCTTCAATGACAAAACTGCCCATGAAAACATCACAGGCTATAGGCACAATGAGTGATTTAGTAAACCACTCTGCCAATAGTTGATCAGGAAAGGGAACTTTGATTAAACGTCTTCTCCTCCTCCACTCATAGATGTGATCAGAAATATGAGTTGAAGAAGATTTCTTAAAAGAACTCAAAATTTTAGTTCTTGTCTCATAACAAATAGGCAATTGGTAATGCATTATAAAAAACATGGCTAGGGTATTAAAGTCATTAAATAAGCCTCATAGTAACTCAATGTACCACTTAGTTGTTGAACCTGTGAGAGTCCGTTGGAAGATTCGTAATGTAATGGAGTCGTCCATCAATGAGTTGGACGAACACCAAAGATGGAAAGTCATAACATGATTATTCGGGTCCTCTCCCGATCGACCGTCAAACTTAGGAATTTCATACGGTCATTTGGTTGGGATGAGAGGCCAATAAGGAGAGTGTAAAATAGGATCGTTCAAGATCCTAGACAAATCCAGTAAATTCAAGGTGGCCAGAAAAATAAACTATCAGTTCAGTTGTGGAAACTAGTAGTTTTGGGGAGGAAGTCCCATAGGTATACTAGTAGGACTGTAAGCAGTCTGCAAATAATTAGATAGCCCTGATAGATTCAATTGTGGAGGTTTTTGGGGCAAATAGCCAACACGGTTGGGTTGATTAGGTACGTTCCCTTGGAAAGGAACGTTAGATTGAAAATTATGACCCCGAGTAGGATTCATAGAACCTGGGTACGATTGACCAAAATTGGGAGGAACAAAAGAATTAACTTGAGGATGTTTCCCCCCAGTCAATTGTTTATTACCTTGGAAAGGAAGATTCCAAGGTTGATATAGTAACACAGGTATGTTTTTTCCATAAACTGGGTTATGGACTCCAACTTGAGGTTGCCCCCCAAGTTGAGGTTTTCCCCCAATATGAGTTTTTCCCCCAAATCAGGGTTGTCCCCCAATCCGAGGTTTCCCCCCAAATTGAAGTTTCCCCCCAACTTGAGGTTGGCCTCCAACGAAAATATGAAATCTAGAAATGACAATATGACTGGTGCCTCTAACTAGATTGAAGCCACTAGGGCCATAATGATTAGCTCCTCCAACCAAAGGTGGAGGAGGGACGTAAGGCTCTCCGAAGAAAAGCTGGGTAGGTGTAGGAACAAACTGGATGGCAACATTATACCCAGGATGAATAAAAATTTTTTGACCCTTCGGATGGATTCTGGATAATAATAGGAATGTAAGTGTTCAAAGTGTTATACCTAGTGGAGAGTGACGAATTCGGTCTAAGCGAAAGTGGTGTTCCAATAGGATCGTGAGTGATAGCCACATTTCCGGTAGAAACAATCATAACATGTGGGACCATAGTAGAATGGGCCATCTGGAGAGGAAGAATTGAGTGAGAACCAACCAACAACTGGTTTGAAACTATGGTGACACTACTGGTCGTGCTAGTAAAATAGTCTAAAGGTACCACATAGGTAACAAATGTCTCAGGAATTTTCGATGCCATAGGTTGGTCAAGAATTGACCCCAGGTTTCCATAAACATCACTTATTGTCATGGGGGAAAAGCTAGGATTAAAAATTCCAGCAGTGTGGGTGGGGGTTCTAAATGATTCACTTTGAAAAAGTGGATCATCTACTCCAGATTCTGTGTTAGGTCTAGTAGGTACTCCAGTGTTGTCAACAATAACAAGTTCTCTTCATGAATTCATCCAAAGAAAACATGTGTCTTGTCTAATGCTCAATAACAGATTTCAGGGAAGTCTAAATGCCTCTAAAGAATTTGAAACAATTTGGAATCCCTCTAAAGAGTGTGAACTTCCAACTTGTGAGGCTAATTCGTTATTGACAGCTCTCTCAGGAGAGCCATCTGGTGAATTGGGAAGCAAAGGAAGGTAACCTTCCAGATCTTCTGGAGGTAGTCCTTGCATCCTACATGAACGACGAAGGTCGATGTTGGCCGAACCAAATAAATAACGAAAAACGTCTATGGCCAACTAAGGAAACAAACAACACTCGCTAATAAAATCTAGAAATCAAACCAATAAAACAAACCTTCTTGTTTCGAATTCACTAGTTGGTGATGAAATCCAAGGTTGCGAAGTCAAGACAAGAATGATCTAGGATAAAGAGGGTGGAAAAGTTACATTGATGACCTGCTTAATGAACTTATACCCTGGTGCAATCTACCACACATAATCGTGGGTATACCCTCCAAGGAGTCCGAGTGAGTTTGGCCAACGTCGATTCCAGGTACCGTGAATAATTTCCCGTCCACAGTCACCTCGTGTAAGACCCTAAATATATAGTCTACTAAGGTTACCAACTACAACAATGATGCCTAGGGAAACAATCGACAATCTGATCCACGCGCAAGGGAAGGGTATCTAGCCCGAAATCAACTCGAAAGACTCCCACACATAATCGTGGGTATACCCTCAAGTGACCCCCAATAATACGCAAAATATCTACACCAAGACCAACAAAGCATGGTGAGTAACTCTACCAGTGTTAATGCAACCTCAGGTTTGACCCTTGTGTGAGTAGGGCTTCCCAAAACAAAATGTAGCAATCGGATTTGAACTCTCCCTATCAAAAGATACTACTGTGTGTTTTGATGCTTTGGAGAGTGTGCTTTACAACCTATTCCAAAGCGCTCTCCTAGCTAATGTTGGTGAATATAATTTCCAGAAAATAAAATTTACTAACAAATTTTAAATTACATTGTATTTTAAAAGTTGTTGTCTACTCAAAAGGAAGATCGAGATGAAACTGATGAAGTTGTGAACTTGACCCAATAAAATGCCAAAAGATATGAAAATGAAATCTTTCAATTCAATGAAATCTAATTAAAGTAGGGATAAGGTATTTTTTTTGAAGTACCAATGCTACAAAATACAATTTCTCATTTCTTGAATGAACACTATTCCAAATAATCAAAGACTACAAAACTTTTTACGATGTTCTCTTTCAAAAAAAACAAAATTGAATGCAATAATTTTCTTATGAAAGATTACTAAAAAGAATAAATGATTTCAGTTCTTCCTTTCCCAAATCAAATCATAGATATAATGAAGAAAGGAAAGCGTAATCCAAGAAAATCAACACATTCAACACAATTCCCAAATCAAACTCATAACGTAGACAAAAATGAAATGATTGAAAAAGATTTTTGTCAAATGCAAAGAAAAGATGTTTCTCAATCAAAAATCAATATTGAAATAAAAATCAATCCAAAAACGCAAACGAATCAAAGACCCTTGGTCAAACAAGCACTCAGATCAAGATTAAGAGATTATATCCTTGTGACAAGAATAAAAAGGAAAAAAAACTTGCAAAATTTATAAATAAAGACTTTCAATCAGTGAGAACCAATCAATAGAAAGCTTTAAACTCACAAATAAATCAAACATTGGTATCATAAGTCCCCCCCAGGAAACTAAGGAAAAACTAGGTAACAAAAGAAAAGTTTCCTCACTCCAACAAATCCTACAGGAGTCGTTGCAGGCTGAAAATAGGGCACAATACGACGAGCTAAGTTTGTCGTAAGCTACCAATAGGTCACAGTTGTCATTGCACTGGTTTGCATAGGCAGGGTGTGATGTTAAAGGATCGTAGCAGGTTGAATTTATAGTACAGTGCGAAGAGCTCTATAATTAAGGAAAAAATGGGAGAAAGGAAAAACATCTAACTAAACTTTCAGACCCAGGGAGTCCATATGGATCACCCATAGACTCAGAGAATGAATTCAAGCAAAAGAAGGTAGGCTAAAAGGAAATGGAAATAAAAAAACCAAAAAGAGAGTCGTATCCTCATTATGGTCACCAATTTTGTTATAGGATTAATTGGTAAATGCATACATAAACAGATCTCCCTAGATCCCACTAGAAACTAGAACAACACATAACAAAACATGAAACTTTCCCTAAGTTCTAATTATTGAGTTTACTAATTAACAAGAGATAAATAACATACCTTTTAAATTTCGCTTCCTCTTGCCATTGTCGTCCTATTTCCACTTCAATTCTCTTTTGATATTGAATCTTCAAGGGAACACAAACCAACCAAAGTGAAGGAAACACAATGTACTCAACAAGAACTTATGCATGTGATCAAGGAATCATACAATAAAACAAGACTAGTTTTATGGGAAAGAAACATATTGTTGTATCATATTAAATGAAAGTGGAGATTACAACCAAAATCCTTGATGTCACAAGGTCCCTTTGCGATGGCCCTTTTCTCCAAAACACACACCTTTGCTCCAACCTTGAATGAAGAATATACACAATAACTTGATGACCTGAAATGAGGCTCTCAAGCATGATCTAATGCAAAATTCTCCATATAATTCCTATCTTATTCAATCTTAGACTTTTCATGCTTATCCTTTTCCATGAGAGGTCCCTCTTTATATAATGCGAAAGAGAGATGGGTGAGGATATTAGGATGATCCCACCAAATCAGAGAAGAGAGTAAGATCCAAACCATTCAAAAGCCACCTCATCTTCTAGAACCTTTGTGAAGTTTGAGTTTTCCTTATATTTCGACATTGTTGCACCCTAGGTATAGTCCAGCCTACAGAGACGTCGTATTCCATCTCTAGATAAGGATGCAACAATCAGGCATCGTCACGCCCCATGCATATTGTAGGGTGCAACAAGCTTCCTTAATAGGATTTTTGAGAAGAGAAAGTCAATCACTTTCCTCATGGAGAAAGACTCTTCTTATCTTTTCATGGGAACATGAACACATGTTGTCAATGGATCATTGGGGTGACAAAAATAATGTGTAACAGGGGTGAAGTAGTATCACTTCTAGAAAAATCCTTGGAGTTGTCAGTTCCCTTACTAGAGGATTCTTTAGATGTGTCCTTGGCGTTAGCATGCCTCTTGTCTCCATGTTGGGCCTTCTTCGAGGTGCTTCTTCTTGTGTTGTTACTTTCAAGGCCATTTTTTTTGTATCTCAGGTGGAATTTTGTTTTTCTTAGTATTATGTACGTCCACATTACTGGCTGTTGGCACATGTTGAAGATGCCTTTGTATATCTGATAAGATTTGCAGTAGGACTGCATTAATTTCAATTTATGTTTCCTATTCTTTTATCACCCTATCATTGTTTTCCTTACAACTTTGTAATTCTTCCATAAGGATTATTACAATTTCAACTAAATATGGAGGGGTTTTCACCACCCTCCTCTCATCATAATATTTTTCTTTATGATGTGATCTTTCTCCAAACTTATGATGTGTCACCATTCTTTACATTGTAGTTTCCTTGCTGTCCACTGACTGTTTGAGTGTTGATAACAACATATTTTGTTAGTTAGTTGTCCTCAAATTTTATGAATGACACGGGTAATTTTTGTAAGATAAAATTAGCTTCATTATTCCACATACAACATCAACATGCATTTCATATTTAAAACATGAAAAAACAACAAAATTTCTCACTCTTTGATCCAGATTATTTTCGGCACAAAATGAGAGTGGAGATATAATAAAGAAATGCATAGAGATATCACAGATATTCAATAATATAACATAAATTTATCAGAGATGAAACCATTAACACAGATATATAGTAATACAAGATTTCTATTAATGAAAGAAATGTACAGAGACTATAAAAATACAGAGCGAAAGACTCGCTAGAATGGTGGCGGCTTATCTCTGAGAAGAGATGTGATGGTTGTTATCACTGAAATTTCATCCGCACGTGACGACAAGAACTCAGCATCGTCAAAACAACAATGAAGTCATTCATGGCCCTGAATTAATCTTACAGCATTCAAAAAGGTCAAAAACTATACAAAGTAGTGAAAAATTGAAGAGCGCTTTACAAAAGTTGGGCGCGTGCGCGCATGCGCGGAACAGAAACGTACCATGCGCGCATACGTGCACGATGCGCGGCTGTTAGCGCAAAAAGGCGCGCACCTGCTAAACGATGCATTTATTGAAGTGGTCGGCCTCCCAACCACTTATGGATCAGCTCCCAAGCCGATTTGACCCTCAAATCTGAGCTGAATCCGCATGGTAGGCTGGTCAAAGACCTAATAATTCCCTAAATGGCCTCTTTTCACACTACAAAGGAGTTACACAATAACTCAATGCAATGCTATAAAAAGCTATGAATGCACATCATTTTCTCAAGGAATTTCATGTAATGTTATGCTTCCTATATTGTTTTAAGGACTCACTCCTTGACAAGAGCACTTTGGCACCATTTCATTGAGCAATCCACCTCTCCATTGAGTGGATTTGCAAAGGAGTTCTTTCATCATCATTTTTATTTTTTGTTGTTGTAAGGAGAGCAAGCTTGTGAGGGTCCAAGAGCCTTCCCTTGGAGGAAGAAGGGACTCATAGTCCCCTTTCTTCATTGTTCTTTGATTTCATCAATAGATCAGCCTAAAAACATTGGTGACATTGGTCTTTTTGTCCTTGTTATCTCTATATTTCCATGCTTATAATTTTAGTTTGTATTAGTTTAATTCTTGCTTATAGTTTTGTTTTTCTTTCTCTAACTCTTTCCTCTACAGCTGTCATGCTCAGCAAGACCCAAATGGGCATGCAAGCACCTCTTATTTTCTCACCAAGGTGACGAAAAGGGTGCAAACAGATTGGCGACCGTACTGGGGATAAGGTATCAATTCTTGCCTCATTTGGGTTTATTTTGCTCTTCTTTTAGTTTAATTAACTTGCAGGTGCACTAACCGGCCTAGGCCGACCTGCCAACCATCCAATTCAAGGGAGAATTGAGAGAAATCCATCCGGATTTTTCTTTCTCGGCCGTTTGTCACAGGTGCGTGGGTATTTCACCCCACAGACGCACATCGGGTGTGCATGCGCTTAAGAAACAACTTTTCTTTGCGCGCATGCGCTTTCTGTCTCAACTCTGTTCACGCACCTGCGCTGTGTGCGCCTCTGTCTACACTAGGGGCCACGCATTCGAGCAAAATTTCGCATTGTAAGTTGATTGGGATGTGGGGAAGGCCATTGGCCCTCTTAAAATGATGTTAAGCATGCTCTAAACACTGCACCACACTTAGTCCCCTCATCATATAAAGGGGTTAGTCAAACACACATAGGCACTTAGGAGGATAAAAATCAATTTCCTTTCTTTTCTTTTTGCCACATGCATGGCTTGTTTTGACTAATAATCTAGGTTGGACATCAATTTTAATCACATCTAAACTTACATTGGGACTAGGAATTGAAGTAACAATCGTTTAGTATGCTCTTCTCTCGCGCCTCCAAGCGATCTTGAGAATCAGAAAAAGATTGAGAAAGCAATTTCATCTCCCTCAAACAAAGTTTAAAACCTTTAGGAGAGGACAACGGCCCTTCTTGGGACCCCTCTTAGTTTTCTTGTTCAAACATATCTTAAATTTGTAACGGGCCCACATGTCACAAAGATAGGATAGTGTTTGAATTTCTGCTTTCTTAGATCAAAACACTAGGGAAGTTTAAAGGTTTGTAACGGGCCCATACATGCCCACATGTTCAATCTAGGATAGTTTCAAGCTTTCTTAGATTACATCACCATAGGGAGTTTAAAGGATAGTAATGTACCCACATGTCCACATGCTAGCTTTCTAGGGCTTTTGAATTATGCAAGGTTGTACCAAAGACACTTAGTTAATTAGGTAATCAAACTCTTGTAAGGACCAAGTGAAGTCCACATGCAGCAAGGTGACATCTAATTCACTAAAAATTGGCACACTTTCACTCTCACACAAAAGTCACTTTTCACTCACATAGCTTCTTCTCGAAACGTGGAGGTCAAAGTAAGTTTCCTCCAAAGGGATTCCGAAAGTATCCCATCTTTTCTTGATGAGACTATCCACTCCCATTGTTAACTCAACGAGGTTGGTTTGCACCCCCAACCTCCCAAAACAACTACATCTAAAATCTTTCTAAAAACTCACTAAGTTTTCCTCCACAGGAGGTGCCAAAAGAATTTTTTTAGTCTAGGTAGGATTTCGGGGATAGGCATCCAAATAACTCCCCGTTATCTGGTTCTCACATTGCAAAACATAGAGGTTGTCAAATAGGGAACTTAAAAATCCTCCAAGTCAAGTGTTCCAATCACCATAAGGCAGGGAGATACCCGTGAAGGGTTGAAGGCCGAGGTCCGGTTGTTCTGTGCGTCCCCCCTTGAGGCACCCACCTCTTGGATGGGATCCAGCCCGTGACCCATTTCTTAGGCCAAAAATCTAAATGCCGCACTTTGACCGAGGTACCTAGTGACCAACTTTAGGACATCTACCCAGGTGGCAATTGTGGGCTGCAATTGCACCTTGATTGGATTTTGTGCGGCTATTGGGAAATATCGCCAGCTCTTTCGGGATATGCCCCGTCTACCCCTCATTATAACCAATTGTTTCATCCTTCACTAGTCTCTTTTCTGGTGACTTCAGACCCCACTGTTGAGAACTATTGGAAGGTCCAGTGCTATTTGAGAGGAAGGACGTTACGTCTTCTAGGACACGAGCATTTTCTTTCTTTTGATTCCCCCACGCGGACAAAACCCACTTACCCATATATATGCTTCTTTCTCATTTTATGTATGATGCACATCTAATTACAGTTTGATTTGGATATATATATTGTGTAAACATTTAACGCAAAGGTTCTTGTTTCTATATTTCTCTCACCATTTGTTGCACACATTCACACAATTAGTCTGACATCATAGGGGAACCACAGAACCCTCGTTGTTCACGACGCTTACTCAATCTCCCTCCTATCTTAGGGGGAGTATTTGGTCATGCCCGCTCATTGGAACCTCCTTCACACACTCCTGTGAGTGCTACTATCTTAGGATCAACTTTGCTTGGTTCTACATTACTTGGGTCAACTTCCCAAGGTCATCCAGTCACTCGCTTTCCTTTACACGGAAGCAGGGGACCCACTTCCTCTCAAGGAGGGAGCACCAACCCACCTAGTCCCCATCAAGGGTCAGGTTCACAACACACTATGGCCGGAGCTAACCCTCCCACACCACTACAGATGCCATATTTGGCCTCTCTCAACATACCGGATCTCACCAAACTCACCAATGATCCTATATTGCATGACGCCACATGGCCTGCAATGCCAACAAAACTTCCTTCAGACATACCAAAGTTTGAAGGAAAGGTAGGGAATGACCCCACCAACCATGTCATGACCTTTCATCTATGGTGCTCTTCCAATAGCATTATGGATGATTCCATCAGACTGTGATTACTTCAACGCACACTCACTGGCCCCTCGACCAAATAGTATGTTGAAGAAAAATCAGGGTCCCACGCAACCTTTGACTCATTGGCCAAAGCATTCTTGACCTTCTTCCAATCACCCCTCCACCATGACAATGGTCTAGAACTACTGTCTAACTTCAAACAAACCTCAGCCACCCACATTGCGGATCACATTCATGAGTGGTGTAGGCGACGTAGTTTGTGTAAAGCAGAAACCACCAAGCAACAATGTCTCGACTGGTTTCTTAGATCGCTTGTCTCTCTCCTTGGAAAGGATGTAGCTTCCACCTTCCCTCAATCCGAAGAGGAAGCCATCAGTAAGTCCCAACAGTATGACCTCATCTATGCACAGTCAGGGTACTTATACATAGTACTTCCTGATCTTCCAAAACCTGTGCCATTTGGCCAAGACAAACCTGGGATGTCTCACTCAGCAGACAGACTAATCGGTGCCACCACACACCATGGTCCACAACCCCAACCACCACCGATGTATGGAACACCTCAATACCCGCCAGCATATGGGGGCACTCCTTATTACCCCCCACCTCCTTATCAACAGCCATACCCTGTTGCTATACCTCCACCCATCA
>SNQJ01S0000110.1:423694-454908 GCA_010110895.2 Picea sitchensis
CCCCCACATCCACATGCAGGGGTAAATTTTGTTCAACCTTCTGCTGCTCAACAATACCAAAATTTTGAACAGTTGAATACAGCCAACCCAACTCATCCATCGAACAATACCAAGAAGAAAGGATGGAACAGGAATAACAACAAACCCGGTCAAGGCGGGAATCAACCCCCACAGCACCAACCACCTGGGGGCAACCAAAACTAGGGGAACCAAAACCCCCAAGGGGGAAATAATAACAAACGCCAAGGGAGAAATAATGTCAAAACCATCTTCCCTTGTGCCCTTTGTGGTGAGTTCATCCATTACACTCACCATTGCCCCCAGATCGCTGATTTCAAATGGCTGAAAGATTCTTGTAGTCTTCCCCATTCTCCTGCACAAACCGCCCCTCAACAGGCACCATAACAATACATGCAACAACCCCCTCCCGCCGTGCTGCAAAATCCTATTCCACATCAAGGTTTGATAAACACCCAACATGACACACACCATCCCCCACCTCAAGTGGGACAATACCACAACCCCAACAATCCAGCAGAGCGTACAATTCTCCTCACCAGTGAGGAAGAAATCCTTCTGCAAACGCATAATCGCCAGTATCATACACCCGCTGAGTCTACTCCCATATCTCCAGAGCCAAACCCTACACCAGCGGGACCCCCGTTGATGATCCCTCGCCCTTTCTCCGAACCACCACTACACATCCCTCGCATCACTTTGCGCAGGAATGTTCACAACCCGCAGGCTAGGGCAGCTCATAACTATAGCTTGGTAGACAACTTAGCACAATCCCCGGCTGCCATGTCAGTCTTGGAAGTCCTCCAGACTTGTCCTACGCAGTGGAAATCTCTACTTTCCGCCTTGGGGGAAGTCGACCCTGCAGATACTTGACTTATCACCTTTGATCTTGATAGCGGAGAACCTCGTCTTCCCGCCTTGATCTCTTTTCAAATACCAGTCAAAATACAGAACATCACAGTTCATCGGTGTATCATCGATGAAGGTGCCTTTACATACATCATGTCCAAAACAGTATGGAAAAAACTTGGTTCCCCGGAACTCATACCCTCTGCCATCACATTACGAGCTTATGCCGGACGACCATCCTCTCCTGAAGGGCTCTTCCAAAATGTCCCCATTGAACTCGGGGGCAAGACTATCCTCATTGATATCGAAGTTATCGATGCCCCGCTCGATTATAACATCCTGTTCGCTCGTAGCTACATGTACGCTATGAAGGCAATGGCATCTTCCGTCTTTCGGACAATGATGTTCCCCCACAATGGAAAGATCGTAACCATCGACCAAGTCTCACATTATGAGCCTAACCCATCTGCCAACCTCGATAACATTCTTCCTCTCATCCACACCAACCAAGACGCCTACCCACTCGTCGAGATGGGTCTAGGGATTTTCAAAGATCCATCCTTGTTAGGGACATACCACGGAGCACCACCACTCCTTCATCCTACTAATCAGGTATGCGTCATATCCTCTAATGAAACTCACACAGAGGATGTTCTTCCTCCTCAGGAGGCTTCAGTCATTCCTGACGTCTCAATAGTTGCAACACCACTCCAGCTGGAGCCTCCTGCACCATCGTTGACCTCAATAGTCCATGAATCCACATCCCCTCAAGGGCCGAGTCCCGTTTGGGAGACAGTCCCCTAACCCCTTACCCAAATTCCTTTCTTTTACCCTCCACCAGGTATCGAAGATTTTCAGGTAGCCGGAACACTCACACTACCGAATATGGTGTTAGCCATCCCAGTTTGGTATTAACACCCACCAGAGATGGTCCCTCGACCATCCCTTCCCCCACTGGAAGGACTTCCCATGACAATCCCCGTCCCTACCCCCTCAAACCCCCTACTCACTTACCCCCCTGCTACAACTGGGGGCAGGAGAAAGAAGAAAGAGCCCACCGCTCCACTTCCTCCATGCATCCCACCACCTTGCGCATTATGTGAGAAAGAGGGCCACCAAACCAACAATTGCCCATCACTACCTGAATTACGGAATTTGATCCCTCCCACACAAACTTCCACAACACCTGTCACTGCTGCTAATACCACCCACCCTTCCAGTAGTAACGGGTTGAGGACCAAATACACTTGTGCTATCTTTTCAGAGTATGGCCATTACACTCATCATTGCCCAGCACTGCCATGCTTTCGGCAGACATTGGTCGCCGTACGCCAGAACTTCCAAAACAACCCACGCCCTGCTATGTCCTCTTCAACAAATATCACTGACATTCGCTATGTCACCACTTCAGTCAATGAACGTATGAGATGCCCTTTCTCTCTCTACGATTCATTAGCTCATTTCACATACCAGTGTCCTATGATCCTTGCATACAGGCAACGTCAATTGGCCCTGCTTCACCAACCTGCAGAGGCGACAATTTCCATTACCTCGTCACTAGATGATCTTCAAGTCATTTCTCCCGAGCCCGAGGCACTCCCAACGCCTCCATGGTTCTTAAACGCACTCCCAACGCAACCCCCCCAACTCTCTTTCTCATTCCCACATGGAGACTCTCCACCCAACCACTACGGGTACCCCTCAGTACTTCAATATATGGTTTATGTCGAGTGAACTCTCCCCATCTCCTAGCATTGTTCCCCCTGCTTCTTCATCAGGGGGAAATCACACTGTCACTGAGATTTCTCCTCACAATCCCTTGTATTCTCGGCGTTTCCAATGCGACGAGGAAATACTCGAAGAGATAAACTTCCCAGACTCACCCTGGGATGCGCTACATCACCACGCACTCTTCTCTCCATAGGAAGCCCTCATGCCTCCTAACCAAAACCCCATTTACACAATCGAAACCAAAGATTGTATCCCATCCGGGCCTATCGATTGGTTCAACAATCCCATTCCTGCCCCTGATGCATTTGAATAATGCAACATGACCAACATTTCCCCCACCATCAAGATCGACATTTCCATTAAACATGGAATCATCGAAGAAATCACCATTGGAGCCGCTTGCACTCCTCAGGAAATCACCGCATATAAAGCCCTCTTCCAGGAGTACAGGGATATTTTCGCCTGGTCATACATGGAAATTCCTAGCCTCGATCCCGCTATTGTCGAACATCGCATCGACACCTGGCCTGACATCACACTAGTTCGCCAGAAACAGCGACCGCTACACCCAGCCAAAGCTGCGGCTATCAAAGCCAAAATTGATAAATTATGCGTTGTCGGGTTTATTTACCCCATCACTTATACTTCATGGGTTTCCAACCCTGTACCCGTCGACAAAAAACAGGGCACTATCCGCGTTTGCATAGACTTTCGTGATCTCAATAACGCATGTCCCAAAGACAACTTTCCAACTCCTTTTATCGATCAAATTATCGACGACTGTGCCGGCCATGAGGCTCTCTCCTTTATGGACGGATTCTCTGGCTATAACCAAATCCAAATCCACCTAGTCGATCAGTATAAAACCGCATTCATTACCCCGTGGGGTACCTTTTCATATCGTTTCATACCTTTCGGCTTAAAAAATGCCGGCACAACTTTCCAATGGGCGATGACATACATCTTCCACGATCTGGCTAAAATCATCCTTGCCTACTTGGACGACCTCACAGCTCGATCCAAGAAACGTACCCAACATCTCGATGATTTACGAATCATATTTCAACGGTGTCGTCAGTACAACATCCGCTTGAATCCTCTCAAGTGTGTGTTCTGTGTCACCGCAGGGCACCTCCTCAGGTTTATTGTTTCCCAAAGTGGTATTACCGTGGACCCCCTCAAAGTCCAAGCTATCACTGAAATTCCACCTCCCCGAAATTTACGGCAACTTCAGAGTCTACAGGGCAAAGCTAACTTTCTCATATGCTTTGTTCCTGATTACGCCATACGCGCACATGGTTTCCTTCGCCTACTACGTCACGACATCCCTTTTCACTGGGGCGACCATGCCCAATAGTCATTTGACGATCTGAAAGCAGCACTTTCAAATGCATCGTTAATTAGTGCACCTGACTATAATCACGACTACATCCTCTACGTATCAGCATTGGCTGTATCAGTAGCCAGGGTCCTCGTCCATATCGGAGATGACAATCATGAACACGTCATTTACTACATTAGTAAGAACCTCTCAAGACCACCCTTGAAGTATAAACACGAAGAGAAACTTTCTCTTGCAGTTGTCCACGCAGTCCAGAAACTGCGCCATTACATTCTGCTTCGCACCACAAAGGTCGTTGCAGATTCCAACCCTATGCAATACTTGCTCAGCCGTCGACATGTTAACAGAAAATTCACTCGATGGATCATTATCCTTCAGGAGTACGACCTCGAGTTCTCAACACCTAAGAGTAATAAGGCCCTCGTTCTCGCTAAACTTGTCACAACCCTTCCCTCTGACACCACCAGTGCCCCCATCAACACCGACTTTCCGGACGAACATCTCTTTTACATCGCTTCAGATGATCCTTGGTATGGTGACCTTCTCATCTACCTACGAACTCAAAAGTTCGGTAACCACCTTTCACGAGATGATCGTCGCCGTATTCACCATCAGGCCCTCTGCTATCTCCTCATCGGAGACATCCTATACCGGTGGGGCGTCGACACTATTCTTCGTCGATGCCTGACTATTGACGAGGCCAATAGAGTCTTAAACGACTGCCACAATGGTGCATGTGGGGGCCATCTTTCGGGTATATCCACTGCTCAAAATATTATCCGAGCCAGTTACTTTTGGCCTACCTTGTTTCATGATTGCATTCATGCCGTGAAACGTTGTGAGCAATGTCAGCTCTATGCCAACAAAGCCCGGGCACCCCCCGCCCTTCTTCACCCTGTCATTATGGCCGACCCCTTTTGTAAATGGGTTATCGACTTTATGACTTGTAATCCCCCCTCTAGCAATGGTCACAAATGCATTGTTGTTGCCGTTGATTACTTCACCAAATGGGCCGAAGCTATGCCCACTTTTAACAATACCGCTGACACCGCAACGCGTTTTTTCTTTAATCACGTCATATCCCATTTTGGCGTACCACTCCAACTCGTTTCCGATCATGGGAAACACTTTGAGAATGAGATCTTCGTCGAACTCTCATCTCAGTTAGGCTTCTCTCACGAGTTTGCCTCACGATATTACCCTCAGTCAAACGGACAGGTCGTGGCATTGAACAAAGTCCTCAAGACCATGTTACAGTGCACGGTTAATAAACATAAAACCAATTGGCATCATATGTTATTTTTCACGCTATGGGCTTATCGAACGGTGGTGAAAACCGCTACTTGTTTTACACCCTTCCATTTAGTCCATGGGGTCGAGGCAACTCTTCCCATCGAGTGTGAAATTCCCACCTTACGCACCGCAATTGAGCTATTACCTGACACTGCTCCAATGGAGCAGCGCTTGCTGAAATTGGAGTCTCTGGATGAAGATCGTTGATCTTCCTTATAGAACAACGAGGCAGCTAAAAAAATGATCCAAAGATACCTTTGATCACCATGTCAACCTTCGATCATTCCGTGAAGGCGACCTAGTCCTGGCTTATGATATCGCTCATGATACCTTTGTCCATGGCAAGTTCGAATCACTTTGGCATGGCCCTTACATCATCCAACATTGCCTCACCAAAGGCGCATACATCTTGGCCTCCCCCGAAGGCCTTGCTCTCAGAGAACCCGTCAATGGGTTGTATCTCAAGAAATTTTATGCTTAAACGTAGTCCTTCTACTTTAGGTTATTTCTTTTCCTAGCATGTTTTTAATCTTTTTTTCCTCCCCTCTCATCTAACCTATAATTTATGCTATTGACAGATGCTTCCTCCACTAGCCTGTCACATTGGTTTCGCCAACGGCGCCAGCCGTTGGACACAAAATCTCGCTTCAACTGCTTGGGCTCTCTACACCCTCTCACATGAACTGCTACATTCAAGCGGCATATGCTTGGGGCCAGCAACCAACAACCAAGCCGAGTACACTGTTGTCATTGGCTTCCTGGCCGATGCACAACGTCATCATATTCGTCACCTTAGCATCTTCCTCGACTCTCAACTAGTCGTTCTCCAGCTCAACAATGTATACCGTGTATGCGATCCATGCCTCTTTCGCAAATACCTGCAGGTTAGACTGTTATCTAGACATTTTGATTCCATTACATTTACACATATTCCAAGACAATTGAATCAAACAACAGATGAAATAGATAACATGGTGTTAGATTAGCATATATCACATCAAACTACACATACATAAACATATCATGAAACACTGTCACAACATATATATAGAATGGACGTACTCAACTCATCAGCAAAACACAACATGTAGACAACATCAGGATCTCAAAAAGGTATACTCATGTATATATATATAAAGGCCCATCAGGCCATCCGAATGTTTACATACAAAAAATACATATATCCGCAGGCCAGCACAACACCTCGGTACAAACAATCGGCTCACCAGCCTATATACAACAAACACATATACATCACGGTGCCTCTATCGCACCACCACCTGCTCGTCCCTCAGGAGGAGGTGGCGGACCACCACCACCTGCCCCAGGTGGTGGTGGACCACCCACAGGACCCTCCTGCCCCAGTGGCAGGCGTCCACTCGTCATCGTAGCAAGCACTGCTTCTCGCTGCACTATGGCCCGCCATGGTGTAGGCACCCCCACACACTGCTCCAGGAAGCTCTCATCCTGGATACGTGTCCACATGCCCTCAGGCACATCCTGCAACACCATCTCTAGATGGCGGCGTATGTCATCAAATTCCACTCCGGCTACAGCCGGAGGAGTGTGTGATGGCCCCGTACCAGGGTCATCGAACCGGCGCCGCCTCGCTGCCCTCTCGGGCTCTGCTGGTCACCCCGCGACATCCTCCCGCCGCCACCTCTCTCCCTGCGGTTGTCTCTCCGGCTGTCGCCGAGCTGGCGCTCGCTGCATCTCCACCTCACGCCCATGAGGTGCCACATCTGCACATGCAAATAACAACAAAAAAATATCATATCAACATCTATATCATATATGGACTGCTATATCACAAAACAATATACATCAAAACATGCACACCAAATACTGAACATACCTCGATGGTCAAAAGCCTCCCCAAGAGGCAACACCATGTCCAGGTCACCCCGGAAGTCCACCCCAACATAGGGGTACCGAAGTACTACTTGCGGCATCTGCCACCATATCCGTGCCGCCTCTGCCGAAAAGAAGTGGCCACCTTCGCCACCACCGTGGCGAACCAAAACTGTGGACCACCGCCTCAACCGAGGCTCTCGTGCCCTCGGCATCTCCAACAGAACCCTTGGGTGCAGCATCGACACCCTCTCCAAAAACCATGCCACTAGGATCGACCCAAAGGCAAACTCTCCTGCACCTGTGGATCGACAACGATCCAACTGCGCTACCATCCGCGCATGCAGCGTCAGTCCCCACGCCAACCGCTCACCGGCCACCACTCTCTCCAGCACCAACAGTTGGCCACCATTAATCCACTGGGTCGCAAGTGACCCATATATACGAACAATCATCGTCGCTATACATCGATGAGCTAGAGAGTCTATGGCACTGATGCTCACCACAGTCCCCGACATAAAGTCCCGACCTGAGCAGTATCTCTCATCAATCGTGACAAGGGTTGTATCCCTAGGCAACACCGGCTCTGCCGGAAGGGGCGTTCCCCGAAAAGGGAGCCCAGTCAAGAAATAGATATCCTCCACCGTAGTGAAGGGGATCTGCTCTCCTCGTACGAGGAAGTAGTGCATCTCCGGACTCCACATCTGGATCAAGAACTGTAATAAATACTCTTGTTCCCGTATCAACGGGCACTCAAAAAACTTTAGCAACCCACAGGTTGCCAAAGTAGCACGCACGTCGGGCCCCTCAATGGCCACGACGTCTCGTAACTGGGACCAGTCTCGCTCGCGCCACTGCACTGGCATCATCACCACGATCAACCTGTAGACAACACAGACCCTACGTCAGCTCATGCAACCATCAATAGCATAAAAAAACACTCATTTTTTACCCTTCAAACCTTGCCTCCTCGGCGCAGTTTTGTTACTCACAGGCGCGCACACATGCGCGCCTGTTCACTACACAGGCGCGCATATATGCGCGCCTGTAAACCGCACAGGTGCGCATCATTGCGCACCTGTTTGCCTCACAGGCGCGCTGTCAAGCGTGCCTATTCACCCTACAGGCGCGCACAGATGCGCGCCTGTCGCACCCACAGGCACGCCCTTCAGGCGCGCCTTAAATTCTTCCTACCATGCACCCATGCGCGTATATTCGGTGAACAGGCACGCACATATGCACGCTTTTCACCGAATCGCCCGCACATGTTGGCCCACAACCCATCAAAACCCCCTAAATACCCCTGTATGGCCCTCCGTACAAACCCTGCCCAAAAATTGAAAACCTATTTCTCTGCAGGATGATCAGACCACTAACCTGATACTCGCAGAACGTCGATCGGATACCTCGTCCTCCCTAAATCTCCAAATCTCCTCTGAAAACTGCTCGTCTAGTCACTACTGCAGCAGGTACAAATGAGGTGGCAATGTGGGCCCTACAGCTATATATAGGCCTTTTGCCAAACTTCCACTCACCATTCCGGGAGCCCAAAGTGTCCATTTTTCAAACCGTCTTCAGCCACGGGATCATCATCCCATCACCTACATCACAGTAGTCTCTGGGTCACTTTTCATCATGATCCCCCAAGGCACCTTTTTTCATATCATGGTTAGGTACGCACGCGCATAGTCACATTTATCAAATACATGCTCATATCTTTGATTCTCTTTAGATATTGTTCACTTTGGGTATTTGGTTGTCGTGTGTGCAGGTACTTGATCATCATTCATCACCACCACCCCTTCAGGTATATACTCAACACTGGCATGTAGTCTTTCCCACTGTCTCACATTTACATTTCCAGTCACTCCCTCTGATGTTGGCCTCTAGGATCCCCATTCCCGGCTCTGCAGTACCCACGCCTCCATTTGCACCTTCTCTACTGTCACCCGGTAGCATTCTCACCCACATGAGTTGTCCCATTCATAGCACCTTTTGGCACTTTTGACACTCATGTTTTTCATCATTACCCTTTAGGGATGGGAGTCCCGATAGTCTTGCATCATGTCGCAAATTAACCACATACTTCTTCTCCTCATTTTGCTAGCTTTCCCACACAGACTCCCAGATTATCTCTTTACGGTTCTATTTTTCACCTGCACCTCCGCAGTATCATGAACCCTTCATTTCCTCCACACTCAGTTTGCCCATCTACGAACCTATCCTCATTTCACCTACCTCATACAAAAACTCACCAATGGGGCCCCAACCCTTCATCAGTTTTCCAAGAAAATTCTGCCCTCCTTGGGGCACTCATTTCACACTGGGGCACTCATTTCTATATTTGTACATTTCTCCCCAAATTATTCATTATTTATTGTACAAATGCCTTTATTTTCAGTCATTACATTTTCTTTTGTCGTCACCGCTAGCAAATTGCTTCCTTTTTGGCCACGCGCAACCCATGTCACCCTTGGTTGGAGCATTACTTTCATCTACCCTTGCCGTCATCGTCCATATCTTCCAAGCACCCCACAGGTCACTTACCTCGGCCCTCTGAATTTGTTCACCTTGTCCCACCTCTGGCACAACTTATCACCAGTCTTGTCGTCCCCCTGACACTCGACCTTGTTACATGGTTGCGGCCACTCTTTATCTCATACATCCTCCAACCAAGGGCAGTCTTGAGTCTTCCCACTTCTTGACTTCGTCCATGTACCTCTGCCACTTACTCACCTCCGTAGATTCCATGAAGCCCTTTACTTCTGGGAGTCACGTTCCCCTTTCGACGACATCAACACAATTTTCCGGAAGGGCAACAGTATCTTGATTCTCATTCTCCATTCAATGAGAGATCTCGGACAACACAGGGAGAAACACCCTTACTCCCTGCTGTCGTTGGCCCCCATAACATTCGACGCCAACACTTTCTCATGTTATGGTGGCTCTTACTTAGTGACTATTGTAGTTATTTTTATCATTTTCCGAAGACCTCTGAATGTGGTCGAGCCATCAATGCCTGCATCATCACCGATACTTATTATCGATCATTGCCTATTATTCAGAGCATGTTCCTTTGCAGAATTGTCTTCTGCCTTTATCATTACCGCCCCCGAGGGCGCTGCAGTTGTCTACACCAATATTTCTGTCATCTTTTTTCAGAGTTACATAACATGAGCATGGGGCATGCCCGCCTCGTTTGTAGACAGTTGTATATTTTACGCACCTTATGGAAGGTCGGGTTCTACCAGTTCCTTTCTCCTCCAAAGGATTGCTCTCACCGATCCCACTATTTCTCTCTCTTACAACAACATTTTCAGTAGAAGAAACATTGATGGATTTCGGCTATACGTATGCTCCTAACCTCATCCATCAGGGGGCATCTGTTATCACTGAAATTTCATCCACACATGACGAAAAGAACTCAACATCATCAAAATAGCAATGCAGTCATTCATGGCCCTGAATTAATCTTACAGCATTCAAAAAGGTCAAAAACTATACAAAGTAGTGAAAAATTGAAGAGCTCTTTACAGAAGTTGGGTGCGCGCGCACATGCGCAGAACATAAATGTACCATGCACGCATACGTGCACGATGCGCGGTTGTTAGCGCAAAAATCTGTGCACCTGCTAAACGACGCATTTATTGAAGTGGTCGGCCTCCCAACCACTTATGGATCAGCTCCCAAGTCGATTTGACCCTCAAATCTGAGTTGAATCCACATGGTAGGCTGGTCAAAGACCTAATAATTCCCTAAATGGCCTATTTTCACACTACAAAGGAGTTACACAATAACTCAATGCAATGCTATAAAAAGCCATGAATGCACATCATTTTCTCAAGGAATTTCATGTAATGTTATGCTGCCTATATTGTTTTAAGGACTCACTCCTTGACAAGAGCACTTTGGCACCATTTCATTGAGCAATCCACCTCTCCATTGAGTGGATTTGCAAAGGAGTTCTTTCATCATCATTTTCATTTTTCTTGTTGTAAGGAGAGAAATCTTGTGAGGGTCCAAGAGCCTTCCCTTGGAGGAAGAAGGGACTCATAGTCCCCTTTCTTCATTGTGCTTTGATTTCATCAATAGATCAGCCTAAAAACATTGGTGACATTGGTATTTTTGTCCTTGTTATCTCTATATTTCCATGCTTATAATTTTAGTTTGTATTAGTTTAATTCTTTCTTATAGTTTTGGTTTTCTTTCTCTAACTCTTTCCTCTACAGTTGTCATGCTCAACAAGACCCAACTGGGCATGCAAACACCTCTTATTTGCTCACCAAGGTGACGAAAAGGATGCAAACAATGGCTACTCGCATTCGCAAGAAGATGATTACAATGAGGCTCTAAAGGAATTTTTTAAATAAGAAGGGATGTCAAAAACACTAGACATCCAAAAACCTAACCCTAGGAGATGAAGCACCAAAAGCCACGTGGGCCACGTTTGGGTAAGTTAGTACATCAACTTCCTGAGGTCGTAACTTTTGCATACGATCTCCGTTTTAGGCGTATGATAGCCCGTTGGAAAGGTATCATGGAGGAGATTAATTTTAGATGAAATATAGAAGGAAATTATATATTTAAATCCTGATTTCCTAAAAAAAAATTGTTTAGGGCCTCAAAATGGCCCTGGAAATTAAAAACTGCTAAATATAGTAAATTTCCAAAATTGCCAGAAAACTGTTTTGAGCCATTTGGAAAAGGTGGGTGGCCATCGATATCCACCTAGATCAATCCTCCCTCCTTAGGAAGCAATGGTATCCATTTCTTTGAGTGCTTGGGGGAGAGGAAAAAACGTTTGTTGAATCTGAATCTTGGTGGGTTGCTTGCCTTGTTGGAGACGTCGCGTTGCTCAGTTTGTGGAAGTCTGTCATGAACCTGTTGAGACTGAGGTTGTTCAACAAGTCAAGCTACATGAGAGGAAAATTTTCATAAGGAATATTTTTTCTTTGTTGCAACCTTTTCGACCTGCTTCTGTTGGATAGAAGGTTCCCGGGGAAAGGCTGTAGTGGTTGTAGTGTCCTTTTGTTCCCCTTTTGAACAGATTGTGAAGAAGATGAATTTTGTAGTATGAGATACTACCTTGCGACACTTTTTAGGTGGAACAATAGTTGGAACTACCTCTGGTATTATGTAGATATGACCCCCCAAAGTAACAATGACACTACGGGGTCGAGACTCATAAACATCATGGCATCTCCACATATATGGTTGGCCCAAGATAACATCACAGACATCCAATGGGGAAACATCATATAATACCTCATCCTTGAAGGGTTGGATGACGTATGACAATCGACAATGTTGGCTAACACAAAGATCTCATCCTTGGGGAAGCCACCCGATGTTGTATGGTTGTGGGTGTGGTGTTGTCAACAATCCCAACTGTTTGACGACCTCTGTTGAGATGAGGTTCTTTTGGCTCCCACTATCAACAATAAAATTCATCAAGGTATCCTTCACCCACATCTGTGAATGAAAAAGGTGCTCCCCCTCTTCAGGATCTATTGATTCTTCTGGTTGAATTATTGTGGTCGCAACAATAGTAGTGGGGTTTGCGTCAATGATATGTCCTTTACCAGTATTTTCAGAATCAGATTCTAAATCAGGATTTAGCTCCTTGTCTTTGATATTGGACACCAATGACTATTTTGAGCGACATTCATCGGTGTTGTGCCAGGGGATTTTGTGAAAATCACACCATTTTCCGGTGTCCTTCTTTGTCTTCCCATGACCCTTCCTTTCCTGTGGCTTGGACTGGTTTTCGGAAGACTGTTTATCAGGGATGTCTTTTTCATACTTTGGTTGTTGCAGATTTGCAGACCCGAACTCCCATTTGTTTTGGTGCTTAAATTTCTTCTTGATTTTAATATCATATCGATAGGCAACACCGAGTGATGAGATGTCTAGAAAATCCATTTCAGTTTGGATGTATCTGTGTAGAGTCCCATCGTAATTCAGAACCACATGTTGTTTGGAGTCTTTAATACCCATATTGGTGCGCAAGGTATGGAAAGTATTGGTGAACTTCGGAACTGCTTGGCCCCTCTCTTTCCGTAGTGTGGTCCATATCATGTACTGGTCCTCATAATTGCCAACAGGGTAATATTGTTCCTTTACCGCATCCACAAAAAAATCCCAAGTGGGCTCGGCCCCATATATTCCAGACCCTCTATAGAAATCTGCTCCCAGTAAGTTTCCCACCAATTTTTGACATGGGGGAGATATTTAAGGAGTGCGAAGGTGATCTTTTCTCTGTCGGAAAAATTGTGAATAGAGAAATAAATTTCTAGCAGATTTAACCATTTGTCTAGGGCTTTTGCATCTATCTGTCCTTCAAATACATGAATATCAAAATTAACTTGTACCTTGAAAGGTGAGGTTCCTCCAAAGTGGTCACTTGATGAATATGCACCTGTTGTTATTGACAGACGTTGAAGGATGTGGGAAAAATTCTCCATCATTTCGTCCCTCTATTGTGTGAGAGCTTGCTCAAGCAACGGATTGATAGGATAGTCTGCTCCACTTTTTTTTTTCTTCTGCCATTGAGGGTTTATTGGGTGTGAGAGGGAGATTTTCCTCAAGAGAGACAATATTGAGACCCAAATTTCTATACTCGGACCTCTTCGGTGACATGCACTGAAAAAACGATCAAGAACAACCTCCTCTGATACCATTGATCCAGATTATTTTCGGCACGAAATGAGAGCTGAGATATAATAAAGAAATGCACAAAGATATCACAGATATTCAATAATATAATAGAAATGTATCAGAGATGCAACCATAAACAAAAATATACATTAATACACGATTTCTATTAATGAAAGAAATGTACAGAGACTGTAAAAATACAGAGTGAAAAACTCGCTAGAATGGTGGGAGCTTATCTCTGAGAAGATATGTGACGGCTACTCGCATTCACAATAATATGATTACAATGAGGCTCTGAAGGCATTTTTACAATAATAAGGTATGTCAAAAACCCTAGACATCCAAAAACCTAATCCTAGGAGATGAAGCACCAAAAGTCATGTGGGCCCCGTTTGGGTAAGTTAGTACACCAACTTCCCGGGGTCGTAACTTTTGCATACGATCTCCGTTTTAGGCGTATGATAGCCTGTTGGAAATATATCATCGAGAAGATTCATTCTAGGTGAAATATCAAAGGAAACTATATATTTCAAACCTGTTTTCCCAAAAAACATCGTTTAGGGCCTCAAAATGGCCCCGAAAGTTAAAACTGCTAAAAATAGTAAATTTCCAAAATTGCTAGAAAACTATTTTGAGCCATTTGGAAAAGGTGGGTGGCCACCAATATCCACTTGAATCACTCTTTTAATTATTAAATCTTAAATAATCTCTTATAGGTGGATAGGGTAGGGTACCCTGCTCGTTAAAGGTTTTCTATTAGAATTTATTTACGCTCTTTCATGATCCCAAGCATGCCAAATGTTGTAAACTCGCTATGATACCACTATGTCACACACTTGACCCATAAGTAATATTTTAAAAGGAATGGGGCACAATTTTTTGATTTCATACAACTCTCTGAATTCTTTGAATGAGGATACCATCGCCTTATGCTCATCGAGATATTTCCAAAGACTATAACCTTGTCCAAAATCAAGCTCTAGTTTGAAAGTTATGGCCTTCCAAAGTTTTTGGGGAATCATTGGCCAATGGTCATCCCCTTCTCCACGTGGTATCCATGTAGCTTCACCTCTCTTGTGCCATATGAAATGGCATGGTTGTGACCTGGGTTGTCACCCCCTAGCAATGACATGGCTGCTAGTTCTAGGGAATGTCTCTCGATCTTCACAGATATCAGGCCTTTGGCCCTTCGACACTCTCGCAAATGTCTAGAATTTCCTAAATATCTAAAGTCTGGAGGGCTCCTTCCACTCCAAATATCCACGGTGGATCTCTTTCCACCCTTGGATCTAACAGAAGAGGTTTTTCCGTAGATAACACATGGTTGAGACGCAACGAGGAAGGAAAGGGGGAGGGTCCCACACCTAACTCCCGTCTAATCCCACAATTCCACATAGACCTACCTAGACCCTCCACATCACCATGGAATATGTGGGCCTTTCTAATCAGAGATTGAAACTTCGTCGAGGGGATTTTGACATTCGACACTTTGGTGTTTTTCCTATGGACCAACATACTAAACCTCCCATAGCCTCGGAGTCCTGAAGTCCTAAAGCCTTAGACTTCCTTTCCATCTACTTCAGCCTGCGACCATTAGGATGGTTTCACAACTTGAACCTTGTATATCTCGAGGTAGGAATTCACCAAAGTACTTACACTATCCCACCCCACTAGTTGATCGAACGGTTGATAAAATGTCCCTAACGGATCCTTAATATATGGCCCAAATCATTCCTAAATTCCTTCCCTCGATCTAATGGTTGGAGGAATTTCTCCACTTTAGGATTTCACAATTTCCTAACCCTTACCATTTTTAACCCTTCAATTCCTCAAAGAGCTATCTCTAGAAGGAGTCATAAAGTGGAGATGACTACTTTCTGTTGGTTAATATTACCACTTACTCTATCCTTCCACTATACTCTATCTAATGATTGAGAAAGATCCTGAAGGGTCCTTAGATCAATGGCTCACATTGGTTCATGACTTCGACGTTCATGGATTCCAACCTCTTCAAACTATTTCATTTTCGGAGTGGGTCAATGTTGAATGACCATATCTTGTATCTGGTGGTTAGGAAGGGCCTAGAAGGATCCTTATATCAATGGATGAGAAGGCTTACTCAATATAACAATTATGACAACCCCCAAAAGGTAAATGGGTGGATATGATAGCACGATCCTTTTTCAAAGGGTATTCTCTATGTAATACTTTTCTCCTTTTACATGTATCGTAGGGTTCCTGGGACCTTCTGGTATGGAACTCCTAGTGGCTCGAGGGATAGAGTCAGTAAGCCCACATGAAAGGTAATAAGCTTGTGGCTTCAGGATTATGGTCACTTGGAACCTCTACACGCCTCAAAAGGCTATGCTTCAAAATATTAACTGAGAGTTACTTAATCCTATGGGATTGGTCCTGAGATCACATGGAAAAAGAGGGTTGAAGGAATCACCTTTTGTTTATAGGACTCAAATTCTATAATAGGAAAAGGAATTTCGAGGGATTGACGAGTTCATAACAGTCCTGTAGAGTCTGTTCCAACTCTATAATTGTGGATTTGATACTTGGATAGTTGTTATAACCCTAAATTGCACCATACTTTCTTACCTGGCATCAGGCCAACTCATTGCCCTTCATTGCCAAAATATGTGCTGAGAAACCTCTTGCAAAATCCTCTTGGGTAAAGGTACACGCGCCCTAACCCACTACTGCACGCGGGTGAATGCTGGCAGGCCTACCACAGCCCGCGTTTACCTAACAAAGCACAAAAACAGGAAAGTTTCCGACGGGACAAAAAGCTATGGGTTAGTTAACTGAAACTCCCAGCCATGCATGGCCGAGAGTTCGTCCAAAACCCTAGCTCCTTCTAGCCTATAAAAGAAGGGGTAGGGGTACCATTTGGAAGAGGAAAAATATAGCGAAGAAACTCTGCCCATTTGCCAAGTCCATTTGTCCCAACCCTTTAGCCTTTCCTCAAGCCTAAGGAGAATTAACGCAAAGCAGTTGGAGGACAAAGAAGAGGAGGAGCCCAGGATCAGGATCAAGGAGAAGTGGCCGGTCTTGACTTCTATTGTAAGTTGATTCATTGTGAAACTAATAAAAGAATACGCATCCCGTCCCAATGCACGAGTTATATGTGGTTTGTGTAATTTATGCTTAATTTCTAACCCTCAAGTAGAAAAGTAGCATGCATGCATGCGTAGTGTTTTGTTTTGATTGCAGGTTAACTTTGGAAGGAGCCACACGAGAAAGAATTCAAGAGCGCAACGGAGGATCTACACCAAACATCAGTAAAAAGGTTAGTAGTCCCTTTCCATGCATGTATCATAAAAAGGGGTTTAAAGTTTTGGGTGGTAGGTTAAAAGGTCATTTCTTTAAGGTCAACATCTGCATACAAGCCTAGCCCTAGCTTGTTAGTCCGTAGGGTATTATTTCCCAACAACAATAGTCCTTTTGAGGATTAATGCATATAGATTCAGATAGGAGGTCAACTCTATATTTTCCCCAAGAAAATCAACCATGTGTCCTGGGTGACATCAGCTTCATCATCTTTCCTTAACCATTTTTTGGGTTTGTAGTTGAGACAGATCGACGACTCTCATGCATCTTTGGACCTCCCTGTGCAAATTGAGATCAATGGTTGAGATTATTTCTTTGATTTCCCTTATCAGAGTCATTTTGGAAGAGTAGACCCTGACCACTTCAACATGCCCCTTCGAAGGACGATCCATATCTGCTCTTGGACCTTTTTTCAAGTGGGGTCGATTAATAGTCCAAATCTTCTCCCAGGTATCAAAGCCTCTCGATCAGGTGTCCATACCTCATTCTGAAGGAAGTCTTGATAATGTATTCTTCCTTAATTCTCACTTAGTGATATTTAGATATGAGATCAATCTTTGAAAATATCTATGCACCTTTTAGCTAGTCAAAGAGGTCATTTATCCTTAGCAAAGGATACTTGTTCTTTATTGTTACCTTGTTCAAATTCCTAAAGTCAATACAAAGTCTCAGTGTCCCATCCTTCTTCTTCACGAACAATAATGGGGTACCCCCAAGGTGACAAACTTGGGCATATACACACCTTCTTCAAAATCTCTTCAATTTGCATTTCCAATTCCTTCATCTCTAGTGTACTCATCCTATAAGGAGTCTTGGATATGGGAGCTGCTCTAGGAATCGTATTTATAGAGAAATCAATATCTCTGTTTGGTGGAAACCTCGATATATCTTTAAATACATCCTCAAAATATTTTAGTACTACGTAGTCTTCAACACTTGACACTTTATCCTTAGGTGCCTCTTCCATGTGCGCTGAAAATACTTGACATAATTTCCTATAGCTTTTCTTTAATTGCAAGGCTGAAACTTCTCTAATAGTTACAACTCTTGGAATTTCTTGAACTTTCCTTAAGTTCCCTTCCTCATCCAAGCAAGTGAATTCCTTATTCTAATAGTCTATAACAACGTGATGCTGGTCCAACCAATCCATACCAATGAGGAAATCATATAGGCCCAAAGGTATAATATTCAAATCAAATTTTGTGCACGGTCTATTCATTTCCATTGGGCATGCCCTAACCATCTCGCTAATTTTCATTTTTTCTCCTGTATCTAATTTCCCCAACCAATGTTTTCCAAGATTTCTTCCTGGAAATTGGAATCTTTCCACCATCTTAGGATCTAGATAACTATGACTAGCTCCTAAGTCAATTAAAATAGAAATGGGTTAGTCAGTAATCTTATCTTCCACTTATATAATGTGTGACTAAAACTCAACTTTCTTGTTATCCATGGCTACGTAAATCCTAGGAACATTTCTTCCCATGTCTTCAATGTTCACAACTAGTTGAACATTGTTCCTAGTCCTCGCTTTCTCACCTCTTTGAGGTAAATATATACACATATGATATTCACCACAACTCCAACATTGAATATATTGTTGACATGGATTTTTCCCCACTATCTCCATCATTCTGGTCTCCTTGAGAGTTGGTTGTCTTTTCACAATATTTCTGAAAAATGGTGGCTTATTCCGCTTCATCCTCTATTCCACCTTGCTTTTCATCTTTTCTTCCCAATCCTTTTGGAAAGTCAGTCTTCCCCTTTTTTTATCATAAACAAATTTAGCGTGACTTATAGATTCCTTCAATGTATTGGGATTATCATATTGTATCTTGTCACCTATAAATCAGGGAAACCCACTTAGGTACCTCCAAATTTTAACTTTCTCATCCTTGATGAATGCGACATATTTCAACAACTATAAAAATATTCTTTCATACTCATCTATAACCATACTCCCAAGATTGAGTTCAAAGATAGCCTTCGTTTTCTTGTCATAATATCACTTGGTTAAGTATTTATTTTGAAAATACCTCTTGAAATCCCTCGAAGTAACCTTTTTTCATCAATGTGTTGCACTTGCACAAATAGATCCCACCACATTGATTCTTTTCATTTTAGATGATAGATGACAATTATCCCTTCTTCATGTGCATAATAATTATGCAACTGTAAGTACTTCCTCATACCCAACAACCATGTCTCTGCATCTTCATCCTTCTCGTGCTCATCATAAAAGGTAGGAGGCTTGATATTATTAATTTATCCCTGTAGCTCATCCACCCCAGTCCTTATCTTATGCTTTCTGATAGAATATGGACTTGAGCTACTACACAATTTTCTAAATGAATGATTTGGTGAGTGGTGATGATGCCTATCAACACTTCTTTCTTCTCTTCTTTTATCATCATGATACCTGTAACTTCTTGACCTACTTAAATATGTTTCCTTATCCATATTATTTTCTATTCTGTCCAATATTTTCATCAACTTGAAATTGAATTCATCTTGCCGCTCCTTTGATTTTGTACCATCAACACCCAAACTAACATATAGATCTATGAATTCATAATCATGGATAAAATCTCTTTGTGCTTCTTCCATGCTTCTTGAATTTCTGTGCTGATTTTGTCTTGCTCTAATCGTTGATATTCGAGTCTAAATTTTTCATTAAATAGAAACGTGTTCCATGCAAGCTTAGTGTTGAAACTGTAGCTTTGATACAACACCGTAACGTCCCTATCCACCTAGGCTACTCCACATCACATAATATCGAATTCTGTCACTCTGAAACTAATATGTAACATTACCACTACCAAACTTCTTCTATTACCAATTGTAACATCATCCATCTTACTACTGAACAATGCTATTCCAAAATACACTGCGTGGATTCTACTCTAATGACTAGTATACATAGTATCACTTGAAGTAACGTGATCAAACTCAAGCTGAGTCGTGCCACATGACTTATAAAAATGGAAGTAACATAATGCAACTGCGCACAAGGATACTAAACACACAACACTACTGTGTGCATAATCATTCTGGTGTCACAAACTAATTATTTCCAACTTGTGTGTGTAGAATGCTTCTCTATGTGCATAAGCAAACCCAACCTATGGTGCACATAGATTATTCTCTATGCACATGACCATTCAAACATTTCCCTAGAGACTCATGACCAAAATCATAAGGTTAAACTAAAAGGAAAGACTAACAATAACTGTCATACTCATGCACACCTATAACAATGAATATCAACACCACACTTATGTGTGCAAGAAACAATATACAAAATAACAATAATTACTTATATGCAACAACATACATGAATTAAACCCATATTCAAAATAGATAATTAAGAACACAATAAATAAGGCAAGCACATAAAGACACTTATATTTTATGAAATTCACCAACTACGTGCAGAACTCAGGTATTCCTCATAGCCATAAATTATGTTGCTCATATACTTTCAGCAACAGTTCACCCCCGAGTTGGGGATTAAATCCACCAAGGAAAAATGGTTCCTAATGCCAATTTAAGGTTTTATACTCAGTAGAATTGCTTAGTCCAACGTGCTTGCTACTGCAACTAGCCTACAATATCTCATTCCCTATGTGCCTATAACACCCAAGGAAGGGTTCCCCTTCTCTGTTCAACAGTCCCTCAACTGCCCCACTTCCCTTCCAATGTTCTAGAAACATACCAGACATGAAGTCTTTGAGCCCTTCATGTAATTCCCAACACACCAGGAAAAAATTCCCAGCAAACTCTCACCTAGAAATATTTATCATAGGCTTGGAAACCCACCTCTTCGACAACAAACATCTCACTTAGAGGGCCTACTCATGGGCCTGACAACCCACCTCTTTGACAACATATCTCTCACCCAGAGAGACTACTCACAATCTTGAAAACCCATCTCTTCGACAAAGAAACTCTTATTACAATAAAAACACCCCTTACAAGCTCCTCTATTCATATAAGGTAATAGTCATCCTCTCTTATATGGTCTAACCCCTTCTACAAATGAGAGTGAATGATGAATCATTCTCCGAAAATGAGTTCATTTCCCAAATAAATTAAGGCCAACAATATATATTGCATTCCTTAAACTTGACACTTGTCACTTTCAAAAGTAGCTTTGGCCACCTGGTGACTCGTTCCCAACCCTAGGGAACTTTGGATAAATAAATATCCATAAATTACACTTTTATGGAAATATTAATAAAATATTCCCTAGGACTTAAGTTCCCCCCTTTTCCCTTTTTCAATGGACTTCACCCCCCATTTATTTTCATCTTATTTTCCTGCTTGCAACGATGTAGTATTATATTAAAAACTTGAGTATGATTACTTTTACATGGATAGGCGATATATATGTCTCACCTTACCAACCTCATAACCACACAAGATCTGTAGCCTAAATACATATACAACCCCCTAACACATACATACATACATACATATGTAACTCGTCTAGATGCATACTCTTGGCCATCCCTGCAAACTTACCCAAGTGAGTGCAACATTATGAAATGTGCACACCCTTTTCTTTGATAAAAATTATTCACGCACTACTTAGGTGTGAGGAACACCAAAACTCGGTGCCAACGACTCACCATCCTATATGTACATTTACATTTACAATTGGTATAAATGACTCACCAAACTATATGTACAATTACAAAGGGTTCTGATTAGGGACATTACATTTTTACTCAACAATTAAGGTTGTTACAAATTTATACCTGACCTTTGTGGTGCTTCCTTGTAGAGAGAGATATCGGGTTCCCCCTCCCTTGCTCCTGCTATATGAGATGGTATTGAATTTAGATTAACCATGAGCCCAAAGAGGATATAAGGGGAAAAGCATAGAAATATAAGTTGTTGATCAGAAAAGAGGGTTGGAAACAAGGGTTTCCAGGTCAAAACAATGACAACAAGGATGTATAGGGGTTTACAGACTTGGTGGGGTTATCCCAACAAATGTTTTATCAATGTGTGCAAAGAACCATTACTTTTCATTACCTTTATCCTTGGAAAATTGCTCCTTTTATGAAATCTCTAGTTGGTAAGAGAGGGCTAAGTATGGGTAAAAGGAGTTTGGGAAATAACCAAACCCATAACTCACCATTAATTATGAATAATTCTATTTTTTAAGCATATTTGGACATGTACACAATTTTCTCTTCATTGGCTTGTGTATACACGAGTACCATAATTGTGAGGGTGTGTACATATTCCTAGAAACTATTTTTTGGAAGGTCTCAAGGAGGTGTGGGGAATAATAGTTTGTAAATAGGATAGGGATTAGGAAAAGAATATTGTCAATGGTTCAAGGGTGGGAATTGACACTATACCAGACGTGGCCACTGACCATAATGAAACATCAAAGAATCCCCAAATAGTGAGTGAAAATCCTAGGCCGTATATAATAATAAGAAGAAAGAATATAGTTTGGGGGTGCATCCAATCCTACTAACCAAAACACTGTTTTATGAGCACTAAATAAAACATTTTAGGTTGAGAAAATGATTTCCAAACAAGTAAGGGTCCCATTAACATAGGCCTTCTCCACCCTATTTCAGAGGATATTCATCAACAAATTGGTTATCATGTTGCACATATGTATTCATTGATGCTAAAGTGGTCATGAAAATGGTCAGTTATAGTTCAATAACAGACATAAGAAGTGTGTGGAAGGATAAAAGGATGAAAGGATCAATGGTGCAGAATAGGATCAATGACACATAAAGTACTGCACAAAGTATAGTGCACATACAGAGGAAGTCATAAAAGGATGAAAACATAAGTGCGTAGAAGGATTAAAGGATGAAAGTATCATTGGTGAAAAGAAGGGTCAATGGCACAAAATAAAATCTACATGGTGTTTTGAACTAGTGCGATGAACGATGCAATGGAGTGTGTTGAGACAAAACTAATGCGACATATTGTGTGGAATATTGCGTAGAAAGAAACCATGCAGGGCACCTTGAGCTATTGCAATGAATTTCACAATAGAGTGTGACAAATAAATCCCATGTGACAAGTGATAGAGTGGAATGTGACAGGATGAACTAAGTGACTAGGTGAGCATACTACAGGGAAAGTGCAATAGGACGAAGACTTGTGACTTGAGCTTTTGGATCTTAATTCTATCTACACAGTATATACTCTATATACCAAAATGTGAGTTGCTACGTAATTTATGAGGAGATTCTCTAATAAGACTCAATTCTCTTGTTCAATATGAGTTGGAACTCATTCATAGGAATAATTGGTCTGTTTGATTTAGTCAAAGAATGTCCAACTAGATTTGGTAAATATTTGTCCACAATATAAGCATGACGTGTGTTAGCACCCTGATTTTTGCAGTTAGAGTTAGTCCTAGATGAGTCATTGATCATGTGTCAAAGCGTGTAATGTCAGTGACTAAATAAAGAATGGTTTGAAATCATCAAGTAGCGGGTTTGGCCATAAGATTCGGGAAAGGGTGTAATAATTAGTCATCTGTGATTCGTAAAGGTCCCTTTCCCTAAATATCGAGTCATGTCAAAAAAGGGAATTTACGTGCCAAAAATAGAGTCAAGTGGTTAGGATAAAGGTCGTGTCGAATGATATTATGAACATCGTCACCTAATCATGAAGTCAGAAAGGTTAAAAATCACGACACTCGTATCATTTGTACTTTTCACACTTCAAAGTGTACATGTTGCACGAGTTTGTTGCGCAAATATTCAACCTACTTTCAAAATTATCGTCGCCATGGATTTATCATCCTCTTCCATTATTTCATTCCCTATCTGTTCAAGCATAAATACTGGTCATCCTGCATGCCTCTCCTTCACTTTCATAATTTTTGCATTGTCCATATTTTTTTCTACAAGCTCTATAGCCCTTCTCTATGTAAAAGTTGTTTTCTGTTGGTTGTATTGTAAGTCTGTCGATTTGATTCTCCCGCGTCTCCTCTATTGTTTTCAGTCATTGCTTAAAGTATTTTGGAGCTCGCTACAAAATAGCATTTTGGATAAATTATTTCTTCTCGCAGTCAGCCTTTTCCTTTGGAATTTCCTCCTATCGTGCCGACTTTCTCACTGTGCTGAAATTTCCTTCCTTGCAGCAAGTCTCCCAGTACTTTGCTACCGCGCCTAGTTCCCCCCCTGCACTACAATTTTTCTGTCATAATCTGCTACCACACCCATTTTTCCATTGTGCCAGAATTTTCTGTCTTAATTCCCTACTGCGTCAAGTCTCTTGTTGTTGTTTTCCATTGAGTCGAGTTTCCCCATTGCGCCGAAATTTCTTGTCGCGTGTTACTATCACGCCATGAAATTTTTTGGATGATTTTTGTTTGTCGTGCAAATATTTATGTTACTTCTTTTCTTCCAGTCTTTGCGAAGTTCGTCATTCTTATTTTTCGCATAGAGAGGGTGTCACAGTTCATTACCACACACGTGAGATAAAGATATACCAACATCATGACAGTGTCCCAAAGCATAAGAAAGAAGTTGAGAAGTGGTAGGGCCATGAGGTCTAAACCTCAGGACCTAGAGTTAATAAATGAAGACCCAAAAATCAGGGCATCTTTTTAACAAGCCAGATAAATGTGCTTTTGCGAAGGGATCAAAGGATATAATGCGAAATGGGATGAGCAATTCTACCTCAATTTTATCAGGGTCAGCGTGACCATTGCAGTAATCACTTTCTGAGTGGAGGAAACATTTTCAGTTGCGACGAAGATCGCTCCGTGCGGAGAAAAATGGTTTAAAGGAATTCCTTTAGACATTTTGTGATATAAGTACTTCATCAAGCCCGGATGTATAAATCGGAAAATTGGAGACGACATTCCAAGCCAGTACCTCCTGCAGCCTTTCGAGAAACTTCTAAAGGTAATCAAAAAATATTTCACCTATGAAGGAAGTTTTGACAGGGTGTATCTGTATCACATCAAGTTACTGATGCACTTCACAGGTACAAATCCCTTGAATCTACCTTTATTCTTGTATCAAATCTTGGGAAAGATGGTGGACAACGTCCAGGGCAAGGTTGATCAATTGGGAACAATTTATCCCATTTTTCATTAACCAAGTTGTTAATCAGTGAAGAGTTTGAGAAAATGGAACTGGTCTTTAAGAAAAGCACTCAAAGTTTCAAGGTTGCAAGTGACACCAGAGGCATGAGTAAGACAACCTCATTTTTGTCTTTTTGGATCGTGGCATGGAATATTTATCCATACATACCATGTTTTCTTACATTAACAAGAATTCTGATGCGACACCTATGTAGAGAATATTCGTTGTGCAGATGTTGTAATATTACCTACTTAGAAGGGCAGGTATAAATGAAATACATGCCAGTTTCGAAAGAGGTGCATCGTACCCCAACCATTGTTACCACCTAGAGTGCACGAGCGACCGAAAACGAACATCTGCTACACCAACTTGCCACGCGCATGCTACAGCCAGTGATCACACAGTAGCAACCATAGTCCGTTATGTAAAGGTGACAGAGTTTCCAACAATACTCTCAATTACTTGGGCACCACTTGAAAGAAAATGTTGATTTATCACAACCTGATGGCTGAATCTTACTCATGACCAAATGATTGAAACAAATGTGTCGGTTATGTTATTATTGGGTGAAGTCAAGTTTCTATTTTTGGTAAACTCTGTTGAAAAGGTTTTCTAGGGGGAAAGTAACCAAATATAGGATTATAAGGGAAAGTAGTTCGAGGCATAACAACCCAAGAGGGTGTTATTTTTCTATATATTGTATATTTTCGATGTAATCCAGGTTGGAAAAGTAGTGTAGACAAAGGAATCTTGAATGTGATTTTTTGAATCTAATGGAAATATAATGCAGAGGTACTGAATCTTTGATGAAAATATTCTAATGGTGGTGGTTTGATGTTTTTTGATCCTATATTCGTATGTACTTATTGTTTCCTGCAAATTCATGTATGTTTCATTTGTTTAAATTGGAAATATTTAAGGGGTTTAAAATTCATCTCGCGATGCTTTAGACTCAACCATTTAAATTATGTGTTTTTCTTCTAAGTAAGTTATAATTCATCTTTAATGGTTCTCTAATTTGCTTCATGTTTCTCCTTCCTTCTACCATACACACCGATATTGAAAATGAAAGACCATTTCCTATTTATCCTTTATCCTCTCAAAGCTTCCCTTACCGATCATTGATTTCTCTCATTTTCAAGGGGTTGAATCCATAGCCCAAAGTACTATGTTTCCTTGCAAGCGAAAATAGAAAAACATTTATCAAGCATATAAATCTATCCATGAATCCAAAGTTATTATCTATCAGAGACTAGGTCTCAGAGAGAGCCCTCTCTAGATTGGAAAGGCTAGTTTCTAGTCTTAAAGTTGGTTTGTAGGTTACCTTGGTAGATTGTTGCTCTTTAGCCCAACCATTTAACAAGTGATAACATTTTGGCATCATTGTCGGGGATGGAATTGAAAACTTTCCCTTGGAAAAATGACTAAAGTTGTAGATTTGATTCCTGAGGGTAACAGTGAATCAAACACCTATATTGGTTGGAACTTATTTTTATCCTGGCAACTTCATTGAATAATATTAGTAGCGTACAATAGTCTGAATCAGAAATCTTGGCTTCTAAGAAATTTTACACTAGAGCGAACCCTGATCCATATCCTACAACATCTAAAGGAAAGGATAACAGACCCAGTATGTTACCTGGACTAGAACCTATCTTTACCTAAAGATTGGGTAAAAAGAATTGACGACCTTGAATTTGATTTATTATTTGAACAAACTCTTTTCAGGTACATATCAGAATCCTATTTGAATGAAATCATCTTCGATGACAAGAAATTTCAATATTGGATACCGACCAACCCCCCATGAACTATTGTAATACCCACTCAGACTATTCAACCAGTTCAAATTCCTCATAGAGTCATGGCCTCCAGATTTTCCAATCTCACCTTGTCGACCTAATTACATGATATGCTTTAGTATTATAATCAAAGAATTAAATTATACGATGCTGAAGGGAATGCTTCAGCTAAAAAACACTTAGATTGGTTTAATGACTTTGTCAACCTGGAAGAGGTAGATTATGAGGATGCAAAAATGATATTGTTTTCACAGAGTCTCTCAGGTGAGGTCAGAAAATGGTTCAAATCTCTTCCAGTAGCGAGTATTCTTGATTTTGCATCTTTTGAAACACTTTTTCTTTCTAGGTGGGGTGATAAAAAGAATCCTCTTTAGTTACTAACTTAGTACAATAATATAAAAAGATCACCAAATGAAATAGTGCAAGAGTTCTCAACCAAATTTATGAAAATTTATAATTCGATTCCCACAAAATTCAAACCTCCTCTCGGAGCTGCTCAACTTCGATATGTTGATTCGTTTGACAATGAATTTTCCTTGTTGTTAAGAGAAATAAGACATAATACATTAGATTATATGATGAGTGACACAATTAAAGTAGAAGTAAATCTGATGGAATTAGGGAAGATCAAACATAATGTTGACATAAGTGTGAAGAAGGTCCAAGGGGAACCACAACCCTCTATGTCTCAATCATCAAAAAAACAATTTGACTTGATGATGAAGGCTATAGAAATACTCGTGGAAAGGATGTCTGTGGAGAATAAGCCTGCCACCAGGGATCAAACTAATTTTCAGCCCATAAATCAAAATTTTAGAAGATCCCCAGTTCCACAGATTAGGCAAATATACCAGAGAGATCAAGGTGATCAAAAAATAAAACATCCTTTCCAAAACAACTATGCGAATGAATATTTTGATCAAATAATCGAAGACTAGATGCATTGTTGTGACGATACAAAAACAAACGTGTTCTTAACCAAATGAGATCATGATAAATTTATGGATGTGAATGATGAGTTTATGCAGGAGAACGATGATATGTGGTCATCGAAAACAAAAGAGTTTAGGAAAGGATACCACAGTGCTATTATGCAGTTTCAGAAGAAGTAAAACCTCATAAGTAAGAATGCGCCTATAGAGATTCCAAAGGTGAATCCTACATGGGAACTTCATACAAATACCCCTTCTTCAAGCCATCTGAAGAAAGATAATTCAGTAAGGTATGTAATGGAGAAAGGAAAATCAAAGGAAGAACCCCCAAAGAAAACACCTGAGGCAAGAAAGGAAATGGTCATAAAAGAGGTAGAAAAAGCTCTGTCTCTTTTTAATTTTGAAAGTGAACTGGATAAAATAAAAAATTATTTTTCGTTTAATGAGCTGATCAAGAATGGAGAATATAGAAATCATATCATTAAAATTCTAAATATGGAAGAATCCCGTGACACCTTGAACATACAATATGATCACCATGCCATCTTGTTTGGCCTGCACGTGGAAGAGAGTGGCGATGTTGATGATGTTCCTCCTTTCTATGTTAGCCTTAAAATTCATGACATGACCTTACATAATTCCATGTTAGATTAAGGAGAATCACATAATCTCATGCCCAAGGTGGTCATGGATGAGTTAGGCCTAGACATTACAATACCTTATAAGGATCTTTTCTCTTTTGACTCAAGGAAGGTGAAATGCTTAGGTTTGATCAAATATTTGGTCGTATCATTGTCTCAAATCCCATCAAACAATATGATCATAGAGATGGTTGTTGCCAACATCCCTCCAAAATTTGGCATGTTGTTATCTAAATCTTTGGCTGCAAAGTTGAAAGGAACTTTGAAAATGGACATGTCATATGCTACTATTCATGTTTTTGGCCAAGAAAGGAGGTTGTACAAAGAATTTATGCTCTAGTACATGGTGAGTAGAAAAACTCAACCAAATAAACATCCTATCTACTCCGTTGATACCAAAGTTGGTTCCTCTATTTTCTAAAATAATTTGAGTTTTGAAGATGGGAAGCCAACAACTGTCATCGCTGTCAAAGACAAAACTGAGCATCGAACATAATAAATTACATATCAACATAACAATGTAGAGGATGAAATTTGGAATATGATTTTTGACGGAGCTGCTAGTAGGGAAGGGGTTGGAGCTGGTGTGTGGATTAACCCTCCCAAGGTGGGTACAAAACTCTATTCTTACAAGATCGTTTTCGATTGTACTAATAATATGGCCGAATATGAGGCATTGATTTTGGGTTTGACACTTTAAAGGAATTGGGTGCTAGAAGGATAGTTGTACATGGGGATTTTGAGCTCATAATTAACCTGGTAAAGGGTATATATCAGTCCAAGCATCCTATATTGAGAGCATATAGAAATTTAATGCTTGATCTCCTTGAAGAGTTTTCATAATACAATTTGTCGGTGATTCCTAGGGGAAAAAAACAAATTGCAGATGCTTTGGCTACTTCAGCTTCGGTTTTCAAAATTTCAATTTTTCCTAATAAGAAGTATGAAATTGAAGTCAAACATAGGGCAACAGTACCTGATAACATTAAATATTGGCAAGTGTTTGAAGACAAAAAACGGGTAGAAAGATTCCTTCAAATGAGTGATGAATTTGCTAATATAAATATTGATGATGAGTGTTGTTATGAAGTGAATGAAGACGCAGATGTGTTCAACAATAATGACCTTTTTCAGAATTATATTTATGGAAGAGATATAGTGCAGTTGAAAAATAACATTGTTCCCAAAGGCTTAGTTCCATTGGAAAGTATTTTTGACAACAATGATGTAGCCAGAAATCCTAAAATCACTGTGAACTATGAGGATATAGAAGATTGCAACATTGGAACTCAATAATATCCCAAGATCATCAGACTGTAAAAAACGCTCAGTCCATAAATCAAACAGAGGTATATCAGCCTTATGAAAGACTTCCCTGATGTCTTTGCAAGGAGTTATGAATATTTGAAGGTCCATGATACTAAGGTAATTCAACATGTAATTCCCATCAAGGATGATCAGAAACCTTTCAAGAAAAATTTAAGAAGGATCAACCCTCTGTTGTTTCCATTGATTGAAAAATAGGTAAGGAAACTATTTGATGCCAAGATTATTGTGTCCTTAATATTTTCCAAGTGGGTGGCTAACCTTGCGCCTGTCAGGAATAAAAGTGGTGAGATAAGATTATGTGTAGACTTTCAGAATCTAAACAGGGTGTCTCTCAAAGACACTTATCCACTTCCTAAGATGGATTACATCCTGCAGAAGGTGGTAGGATCTCAGAAGATGTCAATGCTTGACAATTTTTCTAGATACAACTAGATTATGGTGCATCCAGATGACCGGGAGAAGACAACTTTTACAACACCTTGGGGCACTTTCATGTATGAACAAATTCCTTTTGGGATTATGAATGATGGAGAGACTTTCAAAAGGGACATGGACATATCCTTTGCTGATGAAAAGGATAAGTTTTTTTTTATTTACTTGGATGATATCATTGTATTTTCATATTCTGATGATCAACATCTCAAACATCTAAGAAAGGTTTTCCAAAAATGTAGAAAGTTTGACATCTCATTAAATCCAAAAAATTCAAACTTTGGAATGCAAGAAGGAAAATTGTTTGGACACATTATTTCAAAAGAAGGCATAAAAATAGACCTCGACAGAGTGGAAGAAATTCTGAAGATCGAAACTCCCAGGAGAAAGAAAGAGGTATAGTCTTTCCTAGGAAAAGTAAATTTTTTGAGGAGGTTCATTCCCAACTTCATTGAGATCATAATGTGTGTCAAAAATATGCTCAGGAAAGGAAATGAAATAAAATGGACTCCTAAAGCTAGGAAGTTGTTTGAATATATTAAAGTGGCATTGACCAAAGCCCCGGTGTTAGCCATCCAAGATTTTACAAAGGATTTTATCTTATTTTCCATTGCCTCATAACACACCATTGCTGGAGTTTTGTTGCAAAAGGATGAGAAGAACTTTGAAAATCCCATAGATTATTTTAGAAGGACATTGAGAGATTCCCCACTAATGTATGACAACATGGAAAAACAAGCATATGCCTTAATGAAGGCCCTTAAAGAATTCATAACCAGGGATGATTTTAAGGATGGAAATTTATTTTAAAATATAGAAACCTTGGCGAATCTTACTAATCCTTCATATGCCAACTATAAATGTTTGGCGATATTTTTGTAAAAATATTCAAATTTCTAAGGATTTTATATAGTTTT
>SNQJ01S0000110.1:454998-516636 GCA_010110895.2 Picea sitchensis
TATAAATGTTTGGCGATATTTTTGTAAAAATATTCAAATTTCTAAGGATTTTATATAGTTTTTATAAACTTTTGGTGATTTTTAAAGTAAAATAATTTTATCCTATAGAATTTGGGCGAATCATTTTTAAAATAGCGAATCTCGTTTTTGGAAAAAACATGGAAAATTATCCCATGAGAGAAATTTAGCCCCTAAAATCATCTATGTTCATAACTTATATATTGCATTCCCATGTTATTGATTATGTGCCTAGCAATTCTATAAAGGATATTTTGACTCAGCCTGATCCTGAAGGGAGAAGGGGAAAATGGATAGCAGTAATGTTGGCATATGACCTCGAAATAAAGCCTACAAATCTTGATTAGGGTCAATGGCCGGAAAAATTAATGGCATAGTCAAATTGTGATGTTTTGGGAATCAATTTTATTGTTGATTTGTCAAAAATTTCACAAGAAGAATAAGTCCCACATATATCCCAGAAGTTCATTGATTCTGCTTGGTATGCTGATATTATTTATGTATTAAGAAACTTACAAGATCCTCTCAGATTGAGTGAACCCAAAGACAAATTTTTGAAGTTGAAAGCAACAAAGTTTTGCATTCTGGAAAATTCTTTGTATTGGAAAGATCCAGGTGGGATCTTACTAAATTGTTTGTTGGAGGAAGAAATGAAAAATAATATTAAAGAGTTTCACAAAGGAGACTGTTGGGGGGATCATTATTGGAAGAATATTGCACACAAAATACTTGGGGTGGGGTTCTATTGGCCTATTATTTTTTCTGAACTATACAAGGAAGTTTCTAGTTTCCATGAATTCCAGATCTTTGATGGGAAAAGAAAGCTACATCCCTGACCTTTAAAGCCTATCTTTGTTGAAGCACCATTTATGCAATGGGGCCTTGATTTTATAGGATAAATTCACCCACCATCCTTGGCTCAACATAGGTGGATACTGATAGTCAAAAACTACTTCACCAAATGGATTGAAGCGGTCCCCACAAGGCAAGCTACTGATACATTCATCATTCAATTTTTAGAGAGTAATATCTTGTCTAGATTTGGTTGTCCAGTCAAGATCATCACTAACAATGCATCGACATTCAAATCTAAGAAGATGGATAAATTATGCAGTGACTATAACATAACTCCGGGCCATTCCACAACTTATTACCCACAAGGTAATGGGTTGGCATAATCGTCTAACAAAAGATTGACCAGGATTATTAAGAAGCTTATGCAGGAAAACAAGAAATCTTGTCACAAAAATATTATCTATGCATTATGGGCTGACAGAATCACCACTAAAAGGTATATCTCCACAACACCTTTTCAGATTGTATATGGTGCATAGGCAATTTTTCCCACCTCATTATGATTTCCAATGAGGAGATTGTTGCAAGAGAAAGAAGCTAAACAAAATGACGTGCTAAGATGAATAAACCAATTGGTCCATGCGCAACAAATGAGGGAACAATTCTTTAATAAATAACAACTGCACCAAGATAAAATGAAAATAATTTTCGACAGACACACCAAAGAAGATGATTTCAAGGCAAATGATTTGGTACTAAAGTGGGATGCAAGAAATAAAGATAGAGGGAGGCATGGGAAGTTTAATCATCTTTGGATGGGGCCATTCAATATTTCCGCATACCATGGGAAAAATGCTTATTTGTTGCAAGAGCTTAATGGAGATCTCACTGGTGGGGGGCCTGTGAATGACAGGTTTCTCAAACATTATCTTGATTAACAATTTTTTTCAGTCTCTTCATGTCATTGTAAATAACCATTTTATTTTTCAGAGAAAGCATTTTGAGTCAGTGATAAACATAAAATTGAAGTCTTAAGTGAAGGCCCTAAGTTTACGTTGCGTTTAGTCATAGCCATGTCAAGAGGATATGGAAATGAGTATGTTTCTTCATTTTAGAGTCTTTAAGTCAAATAAAACCCAATGGTTAGGCACCTGGTATGGTGTTATTTTCTACCTCACTAGGATGATAGCATTCCTGTTGGAGCCAATTGTTAGCACCATGATTTTTCCAGTTATAGTTAGTCCTAGATGAGTCATAGTTTGTGCGTCAAAGCATGTGAGGTCAGTGACTAAATAAAAAATGGTTTGAAATCATCAAGTAGCAGGTCTATCCATAAGAGTTAGGAAAGGAAATAATGATTAGTCATGTGCGATTTGTAAAGGTCCCTTTCCCTAAATATAGATTCATGTCAAAAAAGGGAATTTACATGCCGAAAATCGAGTCAAGTGGTTGGGATAAAGGTCACATCAAAAGATATGATGAACATCATCACCTAATCATGAAGTTAGAAAGGTGAAAAATCACGTAACTCCTATCATTTATACTTTGCACACTTCAAAGTGTACTCATTGCACGCGTTTGCTGCACAAATATTCAACCTGCTTTCAAACTTCTCGTTGCCATGGATTTATCATCCTCTTCCATGATTTCATTCCTTATCCATTCAAGCATAAACACTGGTCATACTGCATGCCTCTCCTTCACTTTCATAATTTGTGCATTGTCCATAGTTTTTTCTGCAAATTATGGAGCCCTTCATTGTGTAAAAGGTGTTTTCCATTGGTTGTATTGTAAGTCTGTCAATTTGATTTTTCTGCATCTCCTCCATTGTTTTCAGTCATTGCTTACATTCTTTTGGAGCTCGCTGCAAACTAGCATTTTGGATGAATTATTTCTTCTCATAGTCAATGTTTTCCTTTGGAATTTCCTCCTGTTGTGCCAACTTTCTCACTGCGCCGAAATTTCCTACCTCACGCCAAGTCTCCTAGTACTTTTCTACTGCACCTATTCTTCCATCATACTCTGCTGCCATGCCCATTTTTTCCACTGCACTGGAATTTTCCATCAAAATTCCCTACCGTGTCAAGTCTATCGTTGTTGTTTTCCACCGCGCCGAAATTTTTCGTCACGCCTCACTGTCGTGCCATGAACTTTTGTGGCTAATTTTTTTCGCGCAAAGATTTTTGTTACTTCCTTTCTTGCAGTCTCTAGGAAGTTCATCAGTCTTATTTTCCATGCAGAGAGGGTGTCATAGTTCATTACTGCGCATGTGACATAAATATATACCAGCATCATGGAAGTATCCCAAAGCATAAGAAATAAGGTGAGAAGTGGCAGGGCCGTGAGGTTTGAACCTCAGGACCTGGAGTTAATAAAGAAGGACCCGACAATCAGGGTATCTTTTGAACAAGCTAGATGTATGCACTTTTTTGAAAGGATCAAAGGATATAATGAGAAGTTGGATGAGAGGTTCGCCCTCAATTTTACCGGGGTCAGTCACGACCATTGTGGGAATCACTTTCCAAGTGACAGAGGAAAAAATTTCAGTTGTGACGGAGATCCCTCCGTGTAGAGAAAAATGGTTTAAAGGCATGCCTTTAGAAATTTTGTGTTATAAGGACTTCATCAAGCCCGAATGTCTAAATTGGAAAATTAGAGACAACATTCCAAACCAGTACCTCCTGCAGCCTTTCGAGAAACTTCTAAAGGTAATAAGAAGATGTTTCACCTGTGAAGGAAGGTTCGACAGGGTGTATCTGTATCACATTAGGTTATTGATGCACTTCACAGGGAAAAATCCCTTGAATCTACCTTTATTCTTGTATCGAATCTTGGGAAGGATGGTGGATAGTGTCTAGGTCAAGGTTGATCAGTCGTTGAACAATTTATCCCATTTTTCAATAATCAATATGTTATTGGGTGAAGAGTTTGAGCAAACAAAACTCCTCTTTAAGAAAAACACTCAGATTTTTAAGGTTGTAGGTGATTCCGGAGGCATGAGTAAGCCAACCTGATTTTTGTCTTTTTGGATCATGGCATGGAATCTTTCTCTGCACATATCAGGTTTTCTTACATTAACAATAAGTCCGATGTGACACCTACATAGTGAATATTCGCTATGCAAATGTTATAAACTTACCTACTGATAAGGGCATGTATAAATGAAATGCATGCCAATTTTGAAAGAGATGCATCATCCCCCAATTGTTTCTACCACCTGGAGTGCACGAGTGACCGCAAATGGAAATCTACTACACCAACTCACAACATGCATGCTACAACCAGTTTTCGTGTAGCAACAACTAGAGTCCATTATGCAAAGGTGACAGCGTTTCCAATAGTACACTCGATTACTCGGGCACCCCTTGAAATAAAACATCGATTTATCAAAACCTGATGGTCAAATCTTAATCATGACCAAATGATTGAAACAAATGTGTCGGTTATGTTATGATTGGGTGCAGTTGGGTTTCTATTTTTGGTAAACTTTGTTGAAAAGGTTGTCTGGGTGGAAAGTAATTGAATCTGAGATTCAAGGGGAAAATAGTTTGAGGCATAACATCCCAAGAGGGCGTTAGTTTTCTATATATTGCATCTTTTTTATGTAAGACAGGTTGGAAAAGTAGTGTAGACAGAGGAATATTGAATGCAATTTTTTGAATCTGATGGAAATATAATGTAGAGCTATTAAAGCTTTGATAAAAAGATTCTAATGGTGGTGGTTTGATGTTTTGTGATCCTATCTTCGTATGTTCTTCTTGTTTCCTGCAAATTCATGTTTGTTTCGTTTATTTAAATTGGAAATATTTAAGGGGTTTAAAATTCATCTCCCAGTACTTTAGACTCAACCTTTTAAATGCTATGTTTTTCTTCTAAGTAAGTTGGAATTCATCTTTAATGGTGTTAAGATTTGGTTCAAGTTTCTCCTTTCTTCTTCCATACACAACGATATTGAAACTGAAATACCATTTCCTATTTAGCCTTTATCCTCTCAAATATTCCCTTACCACTCATTGATTTCTCTTGTTTTCAAGGGGTTGAATCCATAGCCCAAAGTACTCTATTTCCTTTCCAGCAAAACCAATTTTTTTTTCTCAAGCATATAAATCTAGCCATCAATCCAAAGTTATTATTTATCAGAGAATAGGTCTCAGAGAGAGCCCTCTCTAGATTGGAAAGGCTAGTTTCCAGTCTTAAAGTTAGTTTGTAGGTTACCTTGGTATGTCGTTTCTCTTCAGCCCAACCATTTACAAAGTGCTATCAACGCTTACACATACTTTATTTAGACTGAAGTGTAGTTGACAAGACCTTGATCTGGTCACGATTTGTCCACAATGTAACTGTCATGAATGTACATACTTTATTTAGACATAAGTGTATCTGACAAGACTTTGATATGGTCAAAATATGTCCACATTGTAACTATTATGCATCCACATATAGAAAGGGGAACTTAGGAAAATGCATTATAAATAAGGATGCACTTTATTCGATTTGTGCACAGATGAAAAGAGAAGAAAAAGGACCTATAAATTTTCAATGAAATTGAATTAGAGATATATCAGATTAATTTTTGTAGAGAAAGGTACAGTTCTATAAGAATATTTTTAAAAAATGGATTTAAGGGTGGTAGGGTGGTGCTAGGGTGTGTTTAATCTCATTGAGAGGATTGTTGTCCTCATTGTTTGTGACAGGTGGGTTCCTGAGAGGATTGGTTTCCTCATTTTTTGTGATAGGTTGGTGCCTAAGAGGATTTGTGTCCTCATTTGTGATAGGTGGGTTCATGTCAAGATGAATAATTGTAAATTGTAAGTTGGTTCTTGCAGAAGAACATAAAGAAATATGTTTTATGGTTTTGTTTTTCATTGGGTTTCCATATAAAAATTCTGGTGTAAAGTGTTTTTTTTGTTTTTATTTGTGTTCTGCATATATTAATGATTAAATAAGAACTTATAAATAGCTTTATTTCATTGAAAGGAAAGAAAATTAAAAAATATGATATAATACTGACTCAACCCCCCCTCTTAGTATTGTTGTAAGCTATAACAGTTGGTATCAGAGCGTAGGTAACTTTGATAACAACCTAACAACTGGAAGGAAGATCACATGTAAAGTATGTCAAGTCAAGATTATTTTTCTTCTTCAACCAAACCTCCTCTGTTCAATGGAACAAATTTTTCATTTTGGAAAATTAAAATGAAAACCTACTTGATGTCTCTTGGTATGGGAATGTGGTAGATTGTTGTAGATGGTTATAAAGTTCCAACTACTCTTCCAACTAATGAAGCTGGAAAGAAAAACTATTGCAACAATGCAAGAGCTATGAGTTCCATCCAAGGAGGACTTGCAAAAACATAATTTTTCAAAGAAATGTAGTTGGAATCTGTAAAGAAAATATGGGACAAAATGGTAAACAATTATGAAGGAGATGAGAAATTAAAGTTGGCCAAACTTCAAGCTTACATAATGCAATTTGAAAGACTAAGAATGAGTGAAGATGAAAATGTCACATGTTTATTTCTCATAGTAGATGAGATTGTAAACACTATGAAAGGGCTAGATGAGAATATTGAAGAAACTATAACAGTTTAGAAGGTACTGAGATCTATTCCCTTAAGATGTGATGCTAAATTTTCTACTATAGAAGAAATGCGTGAACTAGATAAACTGATTATGGAAAGTATGGATGGAATTCTAACTACTTATGAGATGAGAACTAGGAAATAACAACCAGATCTAAAGGATAGTCTTCATGACATCAGTCAAATCATCAACATGTCAAGATAATGATTCATCAAAACATTTCTCATATGAAGAAGAAGCTAACTTTGTAAGGAAACTGAAGAGGGGATTCAGAAAATATAAATGTATGTTACCATTCATTGATTCAATTGTGGTAAAGTTGGTCATTTTTCATCTAAATGTCCATTCAAACAAAAAAACACCAAAGAAAAATAACGAAAAGGAAAGGATAAACCTAGGGTGTTAAAAAAGAAAAAGTCTTTCAAAAGGAACAATTTTTATTCAAAAGAGGATAGAAACAACTCTTCAGACACTGAATAAGAAGAATATGATCTAGTTACAATTCAAGATGAAAAAATTCTCATGGATTTGGAGCAACTTAAATCTAACCAAGAAAAAACAAACACAGAAGAGTGTGAAGCTGTAGTAGACATGGAAGGAGAACTCATTAGTGCTCTAGAGGAAATATCATGACTTAAGAAAAATAATAAAGTAAGAAAAGAACAGTGACATTTTTATAAATAAAAGTACAATGAGATCAATGAAGATATATTCATCTTAAAAGTTCAACTAGAAGAGGCCAAAAGAAGAGAATAAATATTGATGAATCAGACAAAATAAGAGGAGAACATCTATGAAAAAATAGAAACAAAAATAGTGTCCTTAAGAAAATATCTAGAGAATTCCAAGACTCAAATGAAATTCATAAAAGGATATGAAACTCTATATAACATTCTTATCAATCAGAGATTACCATATGACAAGACAAGGCTAGGATATAAGGAATGTATGAAAATTGTCAAAGGGAAATCGAGCACTAGCATGGAAACTAGTGAGAAGCATACAAGTTATGAAAATTCTCTCAAGGGAAATAACAGTCAGCCTAAGAAATCAAAATATGACAAGAAGAAGTAGTTAGAACTGGATCAACCCAACTATTCAAACAAGTGTGAAGCAAGGAAGCAACATGTGCCTGAATCTTATCAAGATGGCAGACAAATAACGATACCTACAAGAAAAATTTTCATTCCAAGGCATCCAAATTGTTTCTATGGATATTGTTTCTCTTATGGAAACTTTAGACATAAGGCTATGAGTTGTAGGACTTTTAACAAAAAATTAGGAATGAAATTCAATAAACATCGAATGGTTATGTATCAAAATTCCTTCTCCCCTATTTTAAATTACCTCGAATACCACATATGCAATAATTTTGGACACAAGGAAAGTAAATGAAGAAGCAAGATGTTGCCTATCTATAAGCAATACATACAAGAAGATTTTACCAAGGCTTGGAGGAAGAAAAATAAAAACAAAGAAAAAATATGGATTGGATCTATATTCTAAAAATCAAGAAAATCAGTGGTATATTGACAATGGCTACTCCAAGAGCATGACATGAGACAAGAGTAAGTTTGAATTCCTAACTGAAGAAAAATGTGGTAATGTTACTTTTGGAGACAATGTTCTAGCTATAATTAGAGGAAAAGGAATTGTTGTACTAGATTAAGATAAGAATGGAAAGAACAAAGAACAAAATGTGTTGTATGTAGATGGTCTAAAACATAACTTGTTGAGTGTAACTCAAATGTGTGACCAAGGAAACAATGCTCTCTTTCATTCAAAAGGTTGTAAAGTAATGGATGCGAATACAAGAAATATTGTTGTCAAGGAAGTCAGAAATTCAGTAAATGTGTATGTTCTAGAAGAAGGAAAAGAAAAATGTTGCATTAGTAAAACTGATGAGAGATAGCTTTGGAACAAAATATTAATCCATCTTAGTGTTAATTAGATTGTTAATCTAGGAAGAAAATATGTTGTTAGAGATATGCCCAAAATTTCCAAACTTGAGAATATTGTCTATAAGTCATGTCAGTTTGGAAAGCAGACAAGAGTTCAATTCAAGGCAAAAGAACACTCCACCACTTGACCTCTTGATATGATTCATACATATCTATGTGGCCCCACTAGTATGAAATAACCTTGATGTGAAATATATTTCATTTTGTTGATTGATGACACTACTGGAATTATCTCAAAATTCAAGGACCGTATGTCAGTGAGTTGAGGCACTCCCATCGCATACCCAACGAAACATGGCTAACTCTTCTATCGGTGAATTTTTTTTGGATAATTCAATGAAAAATTGGATGTTGGATATCCACATAATGACATCAGTTGTATGACCGATGTAGTTCAGAAAAAAATTCCAATCTCACTATTTCTTCTGATGCCTATGTGTTGAAACACCGACATAAGACTCCAACACTTATACAGTCCCTCTAAAGGAGGTGCTATATCTCTGACACTTACGTTTAATTGTATATTAAACACAAGGGTATGATGCTTATACAGTCCCTCTGACAAAGGTGTTGTATCTTCGACACTTAGGTGTCATTGGATATCCGATGCACCTTCATGGGGAACCATCGTCAGAGTACTGACACTTTTATAGTCCCTCCGACAGAGGTTTTGTATCTCCGACACTTACATTTTAGTGGATATACGATGCCCCTTCATGGGGGACCATCATCGGCTTACTGACACATGTATAGTCACTCCGACGAAGGTGTTGTATATCCGACACTTACGTTTGTCGGATATAAGAAAGTGATATTTGATTAACGTAAGTGTCAGAGATACAAAACCTCCGTCGGAGGGACTATACAATCGTCAATAATCCAACAAACAAGTGAATATAAAAAGAAATAATAAAAAAGTATTAATTCACAAATGAAACTTGATGCCCCTTTACTTGGGATTTAGACAAAATATTATAAGCATATAATATAGTAATAAAAAAAAATCTTATAAGCATATAATACAGTAATAACACAAAATCTTATAAGACAGTAAAAACACAATATTAGAATACAGTAAAAACACAACAAAAACATATTCTTATAAGCATGAAAGTCATAAAAACCCTACATACAAAACTCATACTATGGAGGAACATGCATATGTGAATAAAATGTAAAGTGTGATATACGGAAATTATAAATACATGGCATGTATTCATAAAAATGAAAATGAATTTAAATAAACCATTAACAACATTACCAAGTGCATAGACACATTGTAATATCCCTAAGGCCGAACCCAATTGTAAATGTAAATGCAAATGTACTTAAGCTGGTGAGTTGTCTGACATAATTTTGTATGCACCTTTCATGGCATAGTGTGTGCATGTACTGCGTAGTGAAATGATGAAGTGTGCACATTCCAAGATACCGCGCACAGCATCTTAAGTGCATGTGATTGTGAGGCCAGCGAGACTTTGTGTATATGCTATGTTTTATAGGCTAGTGATCCAGTTATTATAAGCTAGGATGATCATGTTTTGATTAGGCCGGAGAGCCTATATGTTAAAGGCCAGTGCACTTGTTTTTGTACATGTCTCATAATTAATATAAAAATACATTGTTGTGTGTGGACCAACTATGATAAAAGAGATGGGGGACTAAACTCCACTGATTAGGGAAAGGGAGGGGCCTAAAAGTTAAGGAAAAGGGCTAATCTATGGAGCTTAAGCCAAAAAGGAATATTATATTAATATTCTTAAATCATAAAGTATGGATAATTATTTTATCCTAAGTTCTAAAGTTGGGGACAAGTGGGCCAAAGAAGCTCCCAACATGACAAGTGTCAAATTGGGGACATGCATACATATTTTTGGGACTTAGTTCATTTCCTATCATCGTTTTCCATCATTCTTCCCATCATTGCTTCCATCATTTAATCATCCAGTCAATCATCCATGAGCATGCATACACCCATTGAGCTATCCTTGTACCTATATGACTGTACCTGAAACTCTATCCATAGCCATTTTGTATTCATGTAGCTGGTTAGCTTGGGAGTTGGACTAAAGAAGTGGGTTTTCAGGCACGTGGGATATTAAAGAGGCGGGTTGTCAGGCCTATGAGAAATTCTTTGGGTGAGATAATTTTTGGGGATTGATTTACTAAATGTGTTGAACTGCAGCTACAGTGCTCTAAGAATTCCTATCCAGCCTGTTGCGGAAGCCCTGGAAGGGAAGTGGGGAAGCCAAAGGACTATTGAGTAGAGAAGGGGCACACTTCCTGGGGTGGGAAAGACATGTGGGGAATGAGGGACTGTATGTTGTTAGTTTGCGTTGGCACTTGAGACAAAGTCTTTCCTGCTGTCTATGAGCCTTTATCCTGGTTATGAATCCCTTTACTCAGGTGGATTTTAGTCCCATCTTGGGGGGTGACTCACTGTTGAGAGTGATGAAAAGTGTGGTCTAAGGCTGGGAGGTTCGTGGAAGGTTTGAACGCAGTTGGTGATATTCTCACAAAGATAAGTGTGAATTGTGTGATAAATTTACATGCTGCATTGTTATTTACGTGTTTATTTTTATGGGCTTATCCTATCCGTGATTATAGTTGTCTATATGTTTATGGGTATTTCCTGTATATGTTTCATGTCTATGTTTACGGTTATTTTAGTGTGAATCCATGCATTTATGAAATGTATTTTTTTGTTTAAGTTTTACATGTAAAGCTTCAGTTGCATACTGGGTATGTTATAGTATGTTCCACAGAGAGAGAATAAATAATATTTCTCTGGCATAGCGTGGTCCGACATGGATGGTCGGGGACGTTACAAATTGGTATAAGAGCTTTAGTTTTCAACAATGAGCCTAGATGGGGCGATAAATTTGAGTTGAATCAAAATGTCATAGAGGATTGATTTCTAAGTGGCCAAATTTCGAGTTGCAGAGCATCCAGCTAATATGGTACAAAAATTGGGGAAAAACCCCAATTTCGGTTGGTAAATTCATGGGGAAATTGATAAATTTGGCCATGTGGTAAGATACTATTGATTTAATATCTGTTCTAGCAAATTCATACCCGAAATTGGTCGAATTTGAAGTTACAGTAAAGCCGTGACAGATGGAGCGGAATTCATAATTAAAATTCCCAATTCGTGAATTGATTTTGGGTGAATTCATTCTAGAAATGTCAACCCATGGCGATTTGTTGTTGTAGAGGTTTAATTGGTGTTATTAGGGTGAAATTGAATGAATTTTGTGGTTGAATAATGCCTATGGTAAATTGGGGAAAAAGTTAGGAAAAATCCCCAATTTCTGTAGCGAAATTCACGAGGAAATTGATACGTATAAAAATGAATGCGCACAGATGGGCGCACTAAAAATGCAGGATGCACAGTAAAAGTCTTATGATATGTGTAAATTTGGGTACCGCATAGACAAATGTTGGCATGCTAGTGTGCACTCTAATTTTGGGTACCGCGTGGACAAATGTTGGTGCCCTGGTGTGCGCACTAAATTTGGGCACTGCGCAGAAAAATGTTGGTGTGTGGATGCACGCACTAAATTTATCATTGTGCCGTGTGCATATGCATAAAAGGTGTGCATGGTGTGCACACACAATAATAATGACATGCGTGGTGTGCGCAGTGTTGGCACAATGAAGTGGAGTATGGTAGTAGCGCGCGCAATGTGGGTAAATGTGGTTGCACGATAATTTAGTGAATGGTGCACACAAAGTATTGTGCGTACTAAAATTTGGAATGGTGCAGTGCGTCGAGTGAAATTCGCAGTGGATATCAGCGCGTGGTCCCAAAAATGTGCGTGGTGGATATTGGCGTGCGACACAAAAGTATTACACGCAAGTTATTGGCACGACAAAGAAGTGATACACAGTGGTTTTAAAGTGCGTGAAGCACGATTTACCTTGTGATGTTTCTACACATGCTAAGTACGGGTGAACAGATTGAAATTTTTGTGCGCAAAGTTGTTTGAAGGGTGAACAATAGCAGAAGACCAGTGAATTTCCGTGACATTTTATACTATTTGAATGTCATCTTTTTGCAGCGCGTTTTCAAGTCCCTTAAGAGCGTTTTTAGCAAGTCAAAAACCATGAGACAGAGGTGTATCGAAGACACACTTTGTATTTTCATCTCATATGAAATATCTCAGATAGATCTTTCTAATGGTGTAAATTGTTCGTCAAACAAAGATTTTATGAGAAAGTTACAACTTAAACAGTGAAGAGTAAGTTTTAAGACCCAACTAACTTCAAAGAGCCATAACTTTCTACTTCGGAATCAGATTGAGGTGCAGGAGTAGTCAATGGAAAGATATTGAACCTTAGAAGATACTTCCATATCTGAATTAAATTTCTGGGCATGTTAAAAGTGTTTAATATGGAAAAGAAGGTGCATGTAGCATATCAGTTACAATATGGTATTTTGGCCTAGAACTTCAGCAGGTTGTAAATAGAAACTAAGAATCCAGAAAGAGTGGAAACTTGGATAGAGTGTCCATAATATGTTTATGCAGAAACCAAATTGAGATCATACGAAATACTCAATGGAGTAAGTGCAAGAATGCATAATTATATCACAGAATTGCGCCAAGTGGAAGTATGAACAAAAAATTTAATGGGAAAATTTCAAATGACCATAACTTTCTTCTCAAGACTCATAATTGAGCATGGGAGCAGGTGTTGGAAAGGTCTTAGAAAGTGGAATATAATTATCTGACCATAAAATTTATTTGGGCATTCAATTTTTTAGGAAATCAGAACAAAGTGTTCTGATATATATATTGAACCAGAATGGTTCATATTTTCATGAAATTATTGAAACAGTTAGCCTGATAAGTTTTGTTGGCTGGACATTTTGCAGAGTTAACAACAAATAGATCAGATCAAGATTAGCACAGATTCCAAAGGAATGGAACAAGCATAGGGGAATTACATCTAGGAGGATGAAATCAGAGGAATGGATGTCCATTTGGGCATTGAAGGAACAAACTCCAATGGACATGGAGAAGAAAGGGATGAAAACATGAATATGGAAGAGACCATTAAAAATTTACAGAAGGATGTCCAAAGCCATAAGGATGATAATGAAAGGCTTATGAGAGCCAAGGAGAAGCAGGATGACTTCAACATGAAGTTATTGGAGATCTTGAATAGAATAGAAAAGAAATTGGATAAGGAGAGTGGCTCAAGCAAATCAGGAAGTCATAGGCCTTCTGATGAGAAAAGAAAAGAAATAAGTGTTAGCAGAAATCACCATCACTCCCCATGGCATATCAATAAGAGAGAAGACAACATCTCAAGTCCATATCCTATCATGAAGCACAAGAGGTCTGGAGTGGATGAGCTACGGGGAGAAATGAACAAAATCAAACTTCCTACCTTTGATGGTGAACACAAGAAGGATGAAGATGTAGAAACATGGTTGTTGGGCATGAGAAAGTATTTCCAATTGCATAATTATTCTTCTCATGCAGAAGGTAGAATTTCCATCTATCAACTCAAAGGAAAAGCATCAATGTGGTGGGATTAGCTTGTGTAGGTGCATCACATCAAAGAGAAAAGTTTTACTTGGAGGGAATTCAAGAAGTATTTTGAGAAGAAATACTTGACTAAGAGATACTATGACAAGAAAATGAAATAATTATTTGAACTCAAGATTGGGAGTATGACCATAGATGAATATGAGAGAAGGTTTTTAGAATTGTTGAAGTATGTCTCTTTCATCAAGGATGAGACAGTTAAGATTCAAAGGTATTTGAGTGGTTTTCCATCCTTCATCAGTGAAAAAATACAGTATGATGATCCCAATACATTGGAGGAGACCATAAGGTGAGCTAAATGCCTTTATGATAAAAAAAAATCAAGGCCAACTTTCCAAAAAGCTTGGGAAGACAAAAATAAATTCAAGGTGGATCAGAGGAAGAAGGGAGTTAAGCCACCATTCTTCAAAAATAATCCACAAGGACAACAAAATCCTAGAGAGCCCAGAACAATTGAAATAGGGGGTGTTACACATCAAAATTACTCACTTAAATAGTGTCACAAGTGTCATCATTACAAGTTTTGTAAGTGTGACATCTTGTCCTCAAGTGTCTCATCTTGACCACAAGTGTTGCCAGTGTCGCAAACATCATATTTTCATATTGCCTATGTCATGCCTCTAACGACATCACAGGGACACTTAAGATACCCTCAGAGACTGGTTTTAGGAAGATAAATCATTTGATGAAGAGTACAAATCATTTTCCATGAAGAAAACCACTTAAAAAATGATTTTTTGAAGGCAACGCTCCCCTACCCACTGTCAAGGAGCACTGACGCTCCCTAGACTTCTTTGGGGGAGCGTTGAAATTCTTTGTGCACCCTTTTGGGGGAGCGTTTCCCTTTCTGAGAGGATTTTGGTTTGTTGAGATAAATCAGGGAAGAATCCCCTCAATCACTGAAGTTGGTTGGATTCAAATCCGAGGTCAAGGCATGATATTAGGGAAGATGCACAATTGAAGGAGAGGTATCTTCAACTTATCCCAAAGATATCTCAAGTGGTTAGGTCTCTCCAAGCTTATATAAGGAGGCCTTCTCATGGTGAAACATGACATGATAGAGAAATTGAGAAGCACCTAACTTATGATCTCATAAGGAAGGATATGGAGACATTGTGAAGCATCAAACTTATGATCTCATAAGGGAGATATTATTGAAGAATCAACATTATGTGTGGATTATTTGAGCAAGGGTCTGGACAAAGAGAGCTTGGTGAAGCTATTGCACCTACATCCATGGCTATAAGCATTTCACTTTGTTTTCATTAATATAAATCTATGCTTGGCCTGTTTCCTTTAAAGTTTGTGTACGTTTCATGAACTTGTTTCTTTCATAGATCCATTATGAAGCTAATCATGGTAGAGTAGGAAGTTTCGTTGTTGTTTCTCATTGTATTGAAGGACCTTCTGAAGAACTTGGAGATCAAGATCAACCTGGATCAAGCAAGGAAAAACGTAGGTAAAAAGGTATTTACTCTTCTTCCTTATTCTTCTTTGGATAGTTTAGCTTCATGAAAAGGAAAGTCAGTGTCCACAATAGCACTTTTCTGTCTTGGTCATAGGGGTCTAGTATCCAAGAGAGAATCCACTTGTCCGCAGGGGGATTTCTCTGTAACAGAAATTCCAAATGGATGATTCCACGGATGAGCTGAAGTCAAACATCCGTGGAATCATCCGATCAGGGTTCAATGATGTAAAACCATTGTTGGAAGCGAGGAGGCTTTCCATTGAGGCATGCAGGTCCCAAGGTACTAAATGGTTTCTAAGTCTAGTTCCTAGATAATGTGTTGAATTCGACAGGAAAAAACTCGTCGTGGGAGAGGCCTTGATGTATCCCCCATCAATGACATGAAACTGACACAGAGATGTAAATTGGTATATCAAATGAACATGGACTGACACGGGTATTGAAACAAGATATTTGTGATGGATGACTCTCAAGGCAGATACTTCCCTTGAACACTGAGGCACAACAATAGAAACATGACCTAGACCAAAACATGATGATGTAATGGACACTGTGAGTTTCGTCGGGTGGCCCAAAGGAGTAAAGAAACTCAGAGGATTGGTTCAGTGTAGAGGTTCAATGGATTAAAATGTATTCAAATAAAAAGTGTCATGTTTAAGGGAGACCATAAGAGTGACATGTAATGTTCCTAAAAAATGCTTGGCTTGCTTCCTTCAATTGTTTCCCCCATCCAGATAGACGAGTACCTCTTTTTGATTTAACGATCTCGAGGAGGATACCACATGCTCGATATAACTCACCTTCGATAATTCACTCTTCCCATGTTTAACGAAATGGAAGAAGTAAGGGTTCAGTCCTATATGGGCCCTTCAATGTATGATTTTTTTAACGAGTCCAGAGAAGGTAAAATCGATGATTTTTCATGTTTAGAGAGTCTGAAAAGAACTTAAAGATGACTCCAGGGCTGTCCTTTTTCGTAATATTAGTCTCGCGAGGCCGAAAAAGAGATAAACTACCACTTGAAAGACGCCCTTTCAAACCTTTTAATGAGTGGGAAAGGAAGCAAGATCACTCAACAATCTTTTCATGTTTAGAGAGTCTAAAAAAAGCTTAAAGATGACTCTAGGGGGTTCCTTTTTTGTTTGACCATGCAAGTCTGAAAAAGTGATAAAAGTATACTCGGTTACATTCTCTTGTTTTTACGAGTGTGAGAAAGAACAAAGACTAATCTCGGTACTCTGTCCCTAGTTTGAAAATCTAGTGGCTTAACTCCAGAATGATCATCAAAGGCTGGAGACATGCCCCCCAAGCTTCAATTCATTCATCGACTTTGAGGTTGTCAACAATTTCTCTACTAGATGGAGAAAAAGGATAAGGATGGATGAAATGAAGGTTCAAATATGATACCTAACTAAAGAATCAACTCGACATCTACGAGATCTGGCGAAAGACTCGACCTGACAAGAGAGGTGATTGTTTCATTTTTTAACAAGCTTGACACAAGAAAAGAACTATACTCAAGGCTTTGGGTTCAATCCCTAGATTTTTGTTTCATTTTTTAACGAGCTTGCTACAGAAAATAAAAACTATGCTCAAGGCCTTTGTTTCATTTTTTAATGAGATTGACACAGAGAGGAAAAACTATTCTCATGGAATCTTCTTGATCAAGGCTTCCAAGAGGATAACGCTCTGGAAGGACACCATGTCAAGGGACAAAACTTGGTCATGGCTTCCAAGAGATATTCACTGGATGGAAGGAGAATGCTCTGGAAGGAACACATGTCGAGGACCGCGATAGGGGTAAGGATATCAGGCTCCAGTAGCCCTACCGAAGAGATCACCATGTCAACTACCAGATCCAAGTCATTTGAAGTTGAAGTCATTGGAGATAACGCCACATAATTGACCTATGGAAGTGGTGATACTGACTGCATATAAGAACCGTTTAGGGAGGTCATTGGGTTGATGGTCAAGTCAGGGCCAACAAACGAAATTTGATCAATAGTCACCATTCTTCCATCGTGTGAGAAAGATATAACATGGAAAAAAGTGGACATAATAGCTTTCATGGCATAGAAATAATCTTGCCCAAGGAGTAAATCGAAATCCAAAGGGTCCTGGACTATCATAACATCAATAAAGAAGGTTTTCCCTCCCAAAGTTATAGGAAACTGAGGAAGGATCCCTAAAGGGTGACTGGTTCTTTTGTTAAAAGTGAACAGAGTTTGGGTAACCGACACAAGCTTAGGATAACCCAAATCTTGCCAAGCAATAGAGGACAACATACTAATGGACGAACCTTCATCTATCAACGTCTGAGGAATGGTCCAAACACAAACCTGTACTGTGATATTGAAAGGAATGTGAGAGGGAAGAAGAGGTCTAGTTAGCACACCCCAATCAAAAAGGATGGCCTCATTACTTGGAGGGGTTTTTGTAGGAAAAGGAGGAATACCCCCCCGCATGAGAGATCCTATATAAACAAGACAAACATGGGTAGTATTGGGTTAACTCTCTAGAGGGAGAGTAGGATCGACGGATGGTGGAACTAGATTGACCACTTTGGCACTCTTCAGAGGAGGAGCGGGATTGACCGATGATCTGACTGGAGAAACCACTTTGGCACTCCTAAAAGGAGGAGTAGGATCGATCGATGGTGGAGTTAGATCGACCACTTTGACACTCTTCGGATGAAGGGTGGGACTGACCAATGACGAGACTGGACCAATCACTTGGGTTTCACTTTTCAGATGAAAAGTGGGGCTGATCGATGACGGAACTGGATCAACTACTTTGGTGAGTGGTTCAATAGAGGATGAAACTAGATTGACCACCTTATCAATCGGACTGACTGGGGATGGAACCAGATTTATCATTCCATCAACTAACGATGGGTTGGGGGAAATGTTGTGATAACCAGTTGGAAGTTGATTTTTTTCCAAAAGAGAAGAAGCCTCGTTCATGCGAGGACAAAGGTGAGAATAATGATCACCTTTGCATAACATACAAGGTAATTTGACAGTTGTATTCTTCTTACCAACCTTAACGTCACTAGTTGATGGGGCATCACCAACATGTCTAGCAGAGGTCGATGACATGGAGGACCACATTTCTAATACCTTGGGAATATCAGGGAAATCCCTTAGAAAGTGGTCACCCTTACAAAGATTGCAAGGGAATTTGGGTTTCATATTCTTCATTTTAATCTTGTTGATCTCATCAACACTCCAAGTACTATTAATAGTAGTTGGTTGCTTGGATCCAACATCTGATATGTTTGGAGGCTTGGTCTCTTTCTGGTTCTTCTCCTTCTTCTCTTTCCATTTCTTCTTCTTCTTATCAACTTGGATACTCGCTTTAGATCTTTCACTAGGAGAAGAAGGAGAAATGGAAGGAGACCTGATGAGCGAAGAAGGAGAAAGGTCAACATGAGGTTGATGTGTGGGTGGTGTGGTTACATATGAAGCACCTGCATTTGATATCACTATAGAGGAAAAACACCATACCGATAACCCAATTGTGAGACCTAGAAGGCTCAAGGTAGCGATGTAAGGAGGACCAACATTTCCATAAGAAGGAAAAAAAAAGGTTCCCCTGGAAAAGGGGTTCCTTCATTGGTCATTCTGGGAACTGACGTAATAAAAATGAAGATCCAACCTAGATTCTGCTAGGGAGAACAAACAACACATGCTAAAAATCTAGTAAGAAAACAAGCAAACAAAAACTTCTCACAATGAGAACACTAGTTGGTGATTAAATCCAACGTCGCGGGAACAAATTAAGAAGGGGGTGAGATAGAGCAGGTGGAAAAGTTACATTGATGACCTACTTAACAGACTTACACCTTGGTTTAAGCTCCCACACATAATCGTGGGTATACCCTCCAAGGAGCCCGAGTGAGCCTGGCCAACATCGATTCCAGGTACTGTGAAGACTTGCCCCTCTACAGTCACCTTGTGTAAAGACCCTAAATAGATAGGACACTAAGGTTACCAACTACAATAGTGATGCCTAGGGAAATAGTCGATAGTCCGATCCATGCACAAGGGCATGGTATCTAGCCCGAAATAAACTTTAAAGGCTTTCACTCATCATTGTGGGTATACCTTCAAGCGACCCCCATAATGCATGTAATCTCTACACCAAGACCAACAAAGCAGGGTGAGTAACTCTTCTAGTCTTAATGCGACCTCAGGTTTGACCCTTGTGAGAGAAGGGGTTCTTAGGAAAAAATGTAGCAATTGGATTTAACTGCTCCCTAACATAATATCCTATGTTTGTTTGCAGCTTTGGAAGGTTATCTTTCACATCTATTCCAAATCCCTACAACTAATCTAATGTAGGTTTGCTACCAGAAAATGTAAAAATTTCTAATCAGTTTTAGTTTAGCGCTTGATTTTTAAGGCTGTTGTTACTCAAAAGGAAAATGGCGTGGACAATATGGTGTTTTGACTGACTCAAAATTTATGTAAAGAGATGAATATGCAATCTTTTCATTTCAATGAAATCTATTCTACGAGAAGGATAAAACATTCATCATTCCAGATGCACAATGTCCCAAAATGCCAAAAAACATGCAATTCCGCTACTTCAAATGCAAGCTAGTTTCACCACCCAAAAGAAAGAATGAATTTATATTCTTTGTTTGATTATGATGTATACAGAAAGTAAATACAAAACCTTCAATGCTACACTATTTTCAATCAGGAGAAAAAGTCCTATGCATATGCAAAAGACACAAAGCAAAAGGGCTACAAACAAAGCATGCACTCAAGGTAGTGAGGTATGAAAGAAAACAAGTAGAAACTTGTTCTAAGAAGTAAGAACACTGTCAAGGATTCTAAAACCAATCAAGCATTCAAGGAACACAAATAAAATGCAGAGAAGAATCCAAAAAAAGATAGGGAGAAAGAGAAATCACTCAAATTGTCCTGACAAAACAAGCAGCTAGAAAGGGAAATTTTCACATTTCTGAAAAGGTTTCAAGCTCAAATCAAGACAATAAGGGGTGATAAGCACCAAATATCAACCTAAAGAGCTTCAAAAACCATCCACAAAGACTGGGTAAAGACTTCCACAAATCAAGATGAAAAAATCTGAGCAGAAAAGGGAAAAAAACCTCCAAAACAGAGACTAGCGCATCGGTTCTTATATGCAGTCGGTATCACCCCCACCACAGGTGAATTATGTGGCGTTGTATCCCATGAATTCAAATTATGATGAATTAGATCTGATAGTTGACATAGTGATCTCTTTAGTAGGGCTATTGGAGCCTCATTTCCTTACCCTTGACGAGACCCTCGACATGTGTTCCTTTCGGAGCATTCTTCTTCCATCCAGTGAAGATCTCTTGGAAGCCATGACCGAGTTTTGTCCCTTGACATGGTGTCCTTTCATAGATTTATCCTCTTGGAAGCCATGATCAATGTTGAGTCTCCATTTTGACACTTCTAATGCCCTATATTACCCCCTATCTAAGCATATTTTACCTATGATATGTGTATCTAATTCATTGTTTCATCCATAAATGCAATTAATGACCTTGATCATGTGAATAGAGAGGTAACTTATGATTAAAGCATGATTTGTTTAGTTTAATTGAGTTAATTCGATCAAATTCTTGATTATGTATGATCCTAATCACTTTGACTCTTAAATAACATAATCCAGTACCCAGTCTATTCCGGTACTAGCCTGTGCTAATTTGGTACTAGAAATAATTCAAAATTTTGGAAAGCTTCTAGAGGAAAATCAAACACATGGGCTTTGTCCAAAATGATGTTTTAATAAGGAAATGTGAGTCATAATTCACCCATCTTGCACATGTGGACCTCCGGCTTAGGGGGAATGATTCTGCCAAAATTATAAAAAAAACTCAAATTGCAAACTTGTGCCTCGATTTTCGTGCATATTGTATCATATCTAGAAATTATAAAACATGGGTTTTGTCCAGAATATGATAAATTGAGTATAATGTGGTCCGTTTTTGAAAATTAGAATTGGTTTGGGAGATATGGGTGGAGGACTAACTCGAACCTGCCCAAATTGTTAAAAAACACAGATTTTTGGGATTTATCCTAAAATTGTAAAAATTGTTTTCTTAGTTTGGGGATTTGGTTTCATCCATTCCTCCATGGATTTTATGTATAAATAAGACCTCATAGGTCCGATTAGAAAGGAATTATCATGATGTAAGAATGGTTCTTAAAGGAGAATTGTTATGATGTAGGATGGATTCATGAGAAGACTCTTTTTGTAAACCTACTTGTTGGAGATTAATGCAAGATTGAATTCAGTGATTTTGTATCTCTTATAAGTTAACATATGGTGATATAAAAGCTTCCATGTTCTCATCGGCAAGGGCCACCGGTCCAGCTTGGTAAGCTTATTGTAAATTGTTAATGTAGATTTTCATTTCATGTATTTGTTATTTTGATTTCATGATATTTTGTTTGATTTCACTATTCGAATTTGTTGCAAAGTGTGGTAATGCAGGAATAGTTGGATCTCCATATTTAACCATACATGAGCTTTAATGGAGAATCCCACTTGTTATTTTAGTTGCTCCAGGAGATAGATCTTAAGTTCATCTTTTCATTTCATGAGCCTCTAATGAACAGAATTGTCACCTAAGAAAGAACCTTTTGATTAATTGTTTGCTTGAGAAATTTTGTTATCAGTTTTCTCTTCTAAGTTTGGAGTTGTATTGTTGAAGTGTACCCAGATTTGATTGCTAAGAGTAGAAGCTACATATAAATAACTCAAAGTCCATCTTTCCACTTCATGAGCTTGTAAATGGACAAGGCATTATCTGGGCGAAATCTTTTGAGTGCATGATTGCAAGTTTTGTTTTCTAATTTATGAACTGTGTGAAGAGTGTTATCTTTGAAGTGTAAAAGAATAGTATTGGTTTTTATATGGTTTTCTTGATTGAATTATACTCATCAAACATAGGAACCTATCTGTTATCGACACATATAGTGCATCAACTCTTTTGATTACGAATCTTGATTGATAATTTATGTTTGGTAATATATTATGCAAATAATTGCACCAACATTTTGGTGTCGTTGCCGGGGAGTTGTAAACGGTAATAGGTGGTATTAGAATCAGATTTCTTTAATGGTTTTGGATTGGTTTTATGGATGACCTATCAAGATTGGTGTGTTTTTCTTTTGCAAATAGTTTTAAAATTTAAATCTTTAATGATAAATCATATTTGGGGTGCTGTAAGAACCCCCCGAGTACTAATCTGTGTTGTGAAACAGGTATCATCAACCAGCTAGAGTAATTCAAGGATGATCAAGAGCTTGAAGAATGCTCCTCAAAGAAATTTCTCACATTCTGGCAGCAGCTGGAATATCTGCCTCTCAGGAAGAGCATATCTTCACAGCAGTCAAGAATCTAGTTGTCTCTCCACAGGAAAATTTGGAAGTCTCGTCGGATTCCTCTTATTAATTTGTTAAGGAGAATAAATAATCATGGATAGAATTCAATGGAGAGAAACCAGTGGAACCTGAGATTGAGGAGTTCTTATCATGCCTCTCAACAGATCTTGTATGTACTCCAAAGAGCAATCATCTTGAAGAGGATAATCTGCATTGCATGGTAGAGGAGGACATTCAGTGTGACCTAAACAAAGAAGGGAAACAAGAATATAGTGATCCTATTGAAATACGGTTTCAATTAGTTATTAGGTCACACCACTCTTTTATTTATTTCTTGATCTCATCATCAAAGAAGTTGGTCCTTCATACTCCAATATGCATTAAAATTTATCTTTTAAACTTGAGTATGGATATATTTCTAACCCTATTACGCACATGGCTTCACTGGAAGTATTCCTATACTTTAAGGACATTTTCTTTTGTTCAATTAGAGTAGGATAGGTAAATAAATAAATAAATGTTGCACATAAGTACAATGCACACAATCTTTCATACTTTTCATAAATGGGAATGTCAAAAGCTAATAAAGTAATCAATTTAAGATCTTTTGTTCCTATAGTAGATTTCTTTTTAAAAGTTATGATGATTTTGTTTGGAATCTTATGAGAAGAGAATCTCTTCATCCTYCGAATACACACATGATACTGGAAGGGTTTCAAAAGCGGAGAAGGCATCCTTTCCAACGAAATATAACACTTAAGGGAGTGCTTCATGACCTATTTCTTGAAAATTCTTCTTTTTCCTTAAGTTGTTAAAAATGATGCATTCGTGCTTTATCATTACCTATCTATTTTAAGACCACTATTTCACAAGGATGATCAATTCAATGATATTTTTAATAGAAGTTGTAACTAAGTTCTAATTCCAAACCATTTTATTCATAGCTAATAATTCAACTTTTGACATTTTCCCTAAATTTTCTGTTTTTAAACATGAATAAAAATCCAGTTTTAATTAATTCTATTGGTTTGTTTTTAGCATGTGTTCACAACTCTCTGAGCAACCCTTTTTAGCATCTCACATTGTTTGCATGAGGCCATGCAAAACCTTAGGCATGGAGGAGTGGTTGTTGAAACCTTCATATTCTTTTGCAACTTCCGTCGACGAGGCCAAATCAACATGTTCACTGCTAGGATTTGATATTCATTTCCATAATTCTGGTACCATTCTATTCCGGTAATGCAGAATTGCGTTCATCCGGTACTGCAAACAATGTTTGCCTCTGCGCTATTATGGTATTGAAGCACAACCCTGTGTCCATCCGGTACTCAGGAGATCCGGTACTGGTAATAAGGTGCTGGTAGCTCTAATCATATGTTCACGTTTTTTTGCTCGATTTAAGTACTAGGACATATAAATTCAACATTTTTCGTTTTACTAAAGGAATTAGACTAATTATGCAGTAAACATATGGTTACTCTCAATTATTGCACACTCCCTACCATGAAATTTTGCAAGCCCTCGTATACATATCGTCGTATATTATCACTGAATTCCTTTTTGAAGTGGTTTTCGCCATGAATGAGAAAAAATCATCCATCATGTCACTTTGTTCTAATACTATCTGTTCTGGTATTGCAGAAACCTACTCCATTACTTATCTGGTACTAATGCCAAAGTGATATGATCTTTGTCATGTGCTTAACATTGTTTTCACTTCAGGTAATTGGAGGTATGAGCTAATATCTTCATGTTCTTCTTATTAAGGATCATTTAAGTCTTGTGTTGAATTGTTTTTTCTCTCATGCACATCTTCCTCCTACATTTATACACTCAACCTTGAATGAATCATCCTTGCTCTCCTTTAAGAAGATAATTTCACATTTAGCTATATATGATAATGGGTGCACTTGTATTATTACCTCATTATTTTGAAGAAGTGATTGCTCATTGAAATATCCATTGAAAAGTGGTGACACCATTATGCATAATACTAACCTAGTTGATTCAACAAGTTCTTATCCAAGTTTATCTTTACAAGTTTCTCTTGAGAGGTATTGATGAAAACCTCATGTGGTGGACCACCCTTACAAAACCACAATGAACTTTCTTGAGAACCCTAATAGGATTAACTAGAGGTACCTCTTAGTCATTATCCGAGATGTTCCATTATACATTGAATAGCTAAGATTTAAGTTGAATGTGGATGATGTCACCCTTGGGATAATTGCAAACAATTAATTATGTGCCTAATAAATCTGAAACACTCTCGTATCACCTTCCTTCCTTATACTCTAAAACTATCAATGAACAGTATACATTATTCTAAATCTTTTGAGTAATATAATAAAAAGGAGGTATTAGGAAGTACAAGTAAACCCACCGGGGTACTGAACAGGCTTGCTGGCAGCGGGGCCATTCTTGTATGGTACTAAGGTAAACCTGTCGGGGTATTGAACAAGCCTACTAGCAGTGGGGCTATGCTAGGTAAAGGGAGTTGAAAAACATAAAGTGACACATTTAAAACTGAACAACAACCCTTGGGTCTCATTCTGAAGCAATCACTATCAAATCAAGGCTAGGAGATGACCTTTATATCTCTCAGATGAGGTTCTTAAGAACCTTCAAGTATCCACTTTAGAGTTCTATCTTTAAAAAATAGGTTTGCAAGAGAAGTGGGACCCTCATTATGTGTAATTCACCTTACCTAAACACGAAGAGCTTCATCTCTAAAAACTTGAATCTGAAACGAGTTAATCATCTTGGTATGCATTCCTTTATGTGTTCCTCTCTTCAAATGATATATAAAATATGCTTATATCACTTTTATTTTAAAGGTAATCTAGCCAGGGGGGCATATTAGTCAAAGTCATTATGAAAAATCTTGGCCACTATCCTATAATAATATTAGAGCCACGCCCATCTCTTTCTCCTAACTTTGATTGAAAACAGATTGGATAAGACTTAACTTCAGAGAATGCTTGATCGACTGAGTAGTATCATCAATTGTGAAATTTTGAAGATCATTGTTGCATGAGGACATACAATGAATTAAGCATGGGGGAATGTTGATTCTCCATTTTGACACTTCTAATGCCCTATATTACCTATGATATGTGTATCTAATTGACCGTTTCATCCATAAATGCAATTAATGACCTTGATCATGTGCATAGAGAGGTAACTTATGATTAAAGCATGATTTGTTTAGTTTTATTGAGTTAATTCGATTAAATGCTTGATTATGTATGATACTAATAAATTTGACTCTTAAGCATCATAATCTGGTACCTAGTCTATTTCGGTACCAGCCTGTGCTAATCTGGTACTAGAAATGATTCAAAATTTCGGAAAGCTTCTAGAGGAAAATCAGGCACATGGGTTTTGTCCATAATGATGTTTTCATGACAAAACATGTGTCATAATTCACCCAGATCGCACGTGTGGACCTCCAGCTCAGGGTGAATGATTCTGCCAAAATTATAAAAAGAACTCAAACTGCCAACTTGCACCTTAATTTCCGTGCATATGGTATCAGATCTAGAATATCTAAAACATGGGTTTTGTCCAGAATATGATACATTGAGTATTATGAAAGCCGTTTTTCAAAATTAGAATTGGTTTGGGAGATATGGGTGGGGGACTAACTCAAATCTGCCCAAATTGTTAAAAAACACAGATTTTTGGAATTTATCCTAAAATTGTAAAAATTGTTTTCTTAGTTTAGGGATTCGGTTTCATCCATTCCTCCATGGATTTTATGTATAAATAAGACCTCATAGGTTTGAGTAGAAATGAATTATCATGATGTAAGAATGGTTCTTAAAGGAGAATTGTTATGATGTAGGATGGATTCATGAGAAGACTCTTTTTGTAAACCTACTTGTTGGAGATTAATGCAAGATTGAATTCAGTGATTTTGTCTCTCTTATAAGTTAACCTATGGTGATATAAAAACTTCCATGTTGTCATCGGCAAGGGCCACCAGTCCAGCTTGGTAAGCTTATTGTAAATTGTTAATGTAGATTTTCATTTCATGTATTTGTTATTTTGATTTCATGATATTTTGTTTGATTTCACTATTCGAATTTGTTGCAAAGTGTGGTAATGCAGGAACAGTTGGATCTCCATNGCAAAGTGTGGTAATGCAGGAACAGTTGGATCTCCATATTTCACCATACATGAGCTTTAATGGAGCATCCCACTTGTTAGTTTAGTTTCTCCAGGAGATAGATCTTAAGTTCATCTTTTCATTTCATGAGCCTCTAATGAACAAATTTGTCACCTAAGAAAGAACCTTTTGATTAATTGTTTGCTTGAGAAATTTTGTTATCAATTTTCTCTTCTAAGTTTGGAGTTGTATTGTTGAAGTGTACCCAGATTTGATTTCTAAGAGTAGAAGCTACATATAACTAATTCAAAGTCCATCTTTCCACTTCATGAGCTTGTAAATGGACAAGGCATTATCTGGGCGAAATCTTTTGAGTGCATGATTGCAAGTTTTGTTTTCTAATTTATGAACTACATGAAGAGTGTTATCTTTGAAGTGTGAAAACAGAGTATTGGTTTTTATATGGTTTTCATGATTGAACTATACTTATTAGACATAGGAACCTATCTGTTATCGGCACATATAGTGCATCAACTCTTTTGATTACGAATCCCGGTTGATAATTTATGTTTGGTAATATATTATGCAAATAATTGCACCAACAATCAAGAAGAAGCCATCGGCATAGTTTCTCTTCTCTGTGTAAAGTTTGTTAAAAAATGAAACAGAGGCCATGAGCATAGTTTTCCTTTCTGTAGAAAGCTCATTAAAAAATGAAACATAAATATGGGGATTCAACCCAGAGCCTTGAGCATAGTTATTTTCTTGTGTCAAGATCGTTAAAAAATGAAGCAGTCACCTATCTTATCAGGTCGAGTCTTTCGCCAGATCTCATAGATGTCGAGTCGGGTCTTTCATTAGGTCTTGTATTTGAACCTTCATTTCATCCACCTGTATCATTTTTCTCCATCTAGTACATAAATTGGTGACAACCTCACAATCGATGAATGAATTGAATCTTAAGGGGCATGTCTCGAGCCTTTGATGATCATTTTGGAGTTAAGCCACTAGCTTTCAAGCTGTGGGCAGAGTATACCGAGCTTAGTCTTTGTTCTTTCTCACACTCATAAAAACATGAGAATGTAACTGATAAATCTTTTCTCTCTTTTTTAGGCTCACATGGATATACGAAAAAAGAACCTCCTGGAGTCTTCTTTAAGCTATTTTCAGACTCTCTAAACATGAAAATATTTCTAAGTGATATTGCTTCCTTTACCACTCATTAAAAGGTTTGAAAGGGAATCTTGCGAGTGATAATTTATCTCTTTTTTGTCCTCGTGAGACTAACATTACAAAAAAGGACCACACTGGAGGCGTCTTTAAGTCATTTTCAGACTCTCTAAATATGAAAAACCATCGAGTTTACCTTCTCTAGACTCGTTAAACGATCATACAATGAAGGGCCCATACGGGACCGAACCCTTACTTATTCCAATTCGTTAAACAAAGGAATAGGGACTTACTGAAGGTGAATTATATCGAGCATGTGTTACCCTCCTTGAGCTTGTTAAACTAAAAAGAGGTACTCGTCTATGTGGATGGGGGAAAAATTGAAGGAAGCAATCCAAGCAGTTTTTGAGAACATTACTAGTAATCCTTACAGTCGCCCTTGAACACTGCATTTTTTCTTTGCACGCATTTCAATCCGTTGAACCTCTGCACTGAACCAATCCTTTGACTTTCCTTACTCCTTTGGGTCACCCGGCGAAAGTCACAGTATCCATTGCATTATCAAGTTTTGGTCCCTGCCAAGTTTCTGCTGTCATGCCTCAGTGTTCAAGGGAAGTATCTTCCTCTAGTAGGTAGATCTGTTTTTGAGCTAATCTCAATAGAACAGGAAGTTTGTTGTATATTTTTTTGTTCTACAGGACTTATTGAGGAGCTTAGGATCGAAGCTCAACCTGGACTGTGCGAGGAAAAATGCCATTAAAAAGGTACACTTTTCTTCTTCCTCTTCATACATTAGCTTAAATAGATCTAAAAGTAATGTCAGTGTCAACAATAGCATTTTCTCTCTTCGTCTTAGGAGTCTAGAGCCCAAGAGAGAATCCACTTGTCCGCAGGGGGATTTCTCTGTAACAAAAATTAGCGACTCCACTGGGAAGGGACCTTGATTTATGTTTCCTTTCCTAGGTCATGTCTTGGCCTTTGCTCATTGTTTACCTTCATCATACGGTGTCTTTGATTCTTAGAACTGTGTTGATTGATTTTTTACCTCATCTCATACATTTTGATTTTCTGAAGTTGCTTGAATTTTTTATTTTTTTGGCATCTTTCTGAATTTTTAGTGGCCAGTGCCCCCCTACCTCTTTTACCAGAGTTTTGGCACTCCCTACTGAGCTTACACAAAGAATTGTAATGCTCTGGTGCCCTTTACACCAGAGCGCTGCCCCTTTTCTTTGAAAAATCTTCTAGGGATTTCATTCTCTGAGTTCATTTCTTTCTTTTGGCACTTTCTCAGGAGTCTTACAACCTCAGTACATCTTGGTCTTGGCCTTCAACACTCTATTTCTAAGAATTGATCACCTTTTGTTTGGAATTTTGATGTTTTTTCCTTACCTTGAAGTCACTCTTTGTCTTTGGCGATTTAGAGTCAACTTACTGTTTTCTTCTCATTTATCCTACTGAGTGGAAGATTTTGTGAGGAAACTAAAGGATCTATGCACCATTCCATTTTATATTTGAGTTCATTTTCCCAATAAATTCTTGGTTGTTCATCATCCATTACCTTTCTCCTACCTTCACTAGAAATTTCACCTTTTTTCATGCATTCTGGGTAATTGTTTTGCAAATTTTTGGCTATTTTTCTGAGTTTCTGGCAGCACCAATGCCCCCCTGTAGGCCATACCAGAGTGCCAACACTCCCCTATAGTGTTTTAGGGGGCGTTTCAACACTCTGTGCACCCTTCTAGGGGATCGCTAGTGTCTTTTTAGAGTGAAATTCCCTTCTTCTGCTCAGTCTTTTGCGGCCTGTTTTGTAGTACTCTTTACCCAGAGTTTGTGGTTGGTTTGTGAAGTTTTTTGGATTGGTTCTTGATGGTTTTTGATGCTTGTCACTCTCTTTTGTCTTGATTGGAGCTTGAAGCCTCTTTCAGAAATGTGAAATTCCCTTTCTAGTTGCTTATTTTGTCGAGACAATTTGGGTATTTTCTCTTTCTCCCTATCATTTCTTAGATTCTTCTTCGCTTTTTATTGTCTTCCTTGAATGCTTGCATTTGAAGTGGTGGAATTGCATGTTTTTTTGGATGTTTGGGGACATTGTGCATCTGTAATGATGAATTTTTTCTCCTTCTCCTAACATAGCTTTCATCGAAATGAAAAGATTTCATATTCATCTCTTTGTATAACTTTTGAGTCGGTCAAAACACCATATTGTCCACGCCATTTTCCTTTTGAGTAACAACAGCCTTAAAAATCAAGAGCTAAAATAAAATCGATTAGATATTTTTACATCTTTTGGTAGAAAACCTACATTAGATTAGTTGTAGGGATTTGGAATAGGTGTGAAAGATAACTTTCCAAAGTTGCAAACTAATATAGAATCTTGTGTTAGGGAGCGGTGAAATCCAATTACTACATTTTGTCCTCGAAAACCCTTCTCACACAAGGGTCAATCACGAGGTCACATTAAGACTGGCAAATTTACTCACCCTGCTTTGTTGGTCTTGGTGTATAGATTGCGTGTATTATGAGGGTCGCTTGAAGGTATACCCATAATGATGAGTGGAATCCTTTCACGTTGATTTCGGGCTAGATACCTTGCCCTTGCGCGTGGATCAGACTGTCGACTATTTCCCCAGAAATCACTGTTGTAGTTGGTAAACTTAGTGGCCTATCTCTTTAGGGTCTTTACACAAGGTGACTGTGGAGGAGAAAGTCTTCACAGTACCTAGAATCAACGTTGGCCAGACTCACTCAGGCTCCTTGGAGGGTATACCCATGATTATGTGTGGGAGCTTGCACTAGGGTGTAAGTCCGTTAAGCAGGTCATCAACGTAACTTTTCCGCCCGCTCTATCTCAGCCCCTTCTTACTTTGTTCCCGTGACGTTGGATTTCATCACCAACTAGTGTGCTCATTGTGAGAAGGTTTTGTTTCCTTGCTTGCTTACTATATGTTTAGTGTGTGTTGTTTGTTCTTCCTAGCTGAATCTAGGTTGGATATTCATTTTTATGGCATCAGTTCTTAGAATGACCAATGAAGGAACCCCTTTTCCATGTGAACCATTTGTTTTTCCTTCCTATGGAAACGTTGGTCCTCCTTACATCGCTACTTTGAGCCTTCCAGGTCTCACAATTGGGTTACCGGTATGGTTGTTTTCCACTTCGGTGATCTTGAATGCAGGTGTTTAAAATGTAATCACACCACCCACACATCAACCTCGTGTCGACCTTTCTCCTTCTTCGTCCATCGGGTATCCTTCCATTTCTCCTTCTTCGCCTAATGAAAGCTCTGAAGTGAGTAACCAGGTTAATAAGAAGAAGATGAAACAGAAAGAGAAGAAGAAGAACTAGAAAGGGACCAAACCTCCAACTACATTAAATGTTGATCCAAACAACCAGCTACTATTAATAGTATTGAGAGTGTTGATGAGGTCGATAAGATTAGAACAAAGAATCTGAAACCCAAATTCCATTGCAGTCTTTGTAAGGCTGACCACTTTCTAAGGGATTTCCCTAGCATTTCCAAGGTCTTAGAAGTGTGGTCCTCCACATCATCAGTCTCTACTTGACATGTTGGTGATGCCCCGTCAACTAGTGATGTTAAGGTTGGTAAGAAGAAGACAACTGTCAAGTTTCCTTGCATGTTATGTGAAGGTGATCATTATTCTCACCTTTTTTTCTCGTATTGATGAGGCTTCTTCTCTTTTGGAAAAGCTTCAACTTCCAAAAGGTTATCGTAAGATTTCCCCCAACCCATCATTAGTTGATAGACTGTTCAATCCAGTTCCATCCTCGATCAGTCTAGTTGATCAGATGGTCAATTTAGTTTCATCCTCGATTGAACCATAAACCCAAGTCGTTGATCCAGTTATGTCATCGATCAACCCCACTCTTCATCAAAAGAGTGAAACCAAAGTGGTTGACCTAGTTCTGCCATCGATCGATCCCACTCCTCCATTGAGGAGTGCCAAATTTGTTTCTTCGGTTACATCATTGATCAATCCCACTCTTCCTACAAAGAGGGCCAAAGTTGTTTTTCCAGTTACATCACCGATCAACCCTACTCCTCCTATGAAGAGTTCCAAAGCGATCGATCTGTTTCCAGCTGTCAACCCCATTCTCCCCTTGGATAATGAAACTCAAGTGATTGATTTGATTTCTTTATCAATCGATCCTACTCTCCCTCTAGAGAGTAAACCTGATACTGTCCATGTTTTTCTCGTTGGTACAGAATATACCATGCTAGGGGGGATTCCCCCTTCTCCCGTGAAACCCTCTCCAAGTAATGAGGCCATCCTTTTTGATTGGGGTGTGCTAGATGGACCTTGTCTTACCTCTCACATTCCTTTCAATATTACATTATAGGTTTGTGGTCGAGCCGTTCCTCAAATGTTGATAGACGAAGGTTCATTCGTTAGTATTTTGTCCTCTATTCCTTGGCATGTTTTGGGTTATCCTCATCTTGTGTCGGTTACCCAGACTCTGTTCGCTTTTAATAGAAGAACCAGTCACCCTTTAGGGATACTTCCTCGGTTTCCTGTAACTTTGGGAGGGAAAACAATATTTATTGATGTTATGGTAGTCCAGGACCCCTTGGATTTCGATTTACTCCTTGGGCGATACTATGTCTATGCCATGAAAGCTATTCTGTCCACTCTTTTTCATGTGATATATTTCCCACACGATGGAAGAATGGTGACTATTTATCAACTTTCGTTTGTTGTCCCTGACTTGACCATCAACCCAATGACCTCCCTAACCGGTTCTTATATGCAATCGGTATCACCCCCGCCACAGGTAAATTATGTGGTGTTTTCTCCCATGACTTCAACTTCTTATGACTTAGATCCAGTAGTTGACATAGTGATCTCTTCGGTATGGATATTGGAGCCTGATCTCCTTACCCTTGACGAGACCCTCAACATGTGTTCCTTCCGGAACATTCTTCTTCCATCCAGTGAAGATTTCTTGGAAGCCATGACCGAGTTTTGTCCCTTGACATGGTGTCCTTCTAGAGAGTTATCCTCTTGGAAGCCATGATCAAGAAGAAGCCATGAGCACAGTTTCTCTTCTCTGTGGAAAGCTCATTAAAAAATGAAACATAGGCCATGAGCATAGTTTTCCTCTCTGTAGAAAGCTCGTTAAAAAATGAAACAAAAATCTGGGGATTCAACCCAGAGCCTTGAGCATAGTTCTTTTCCTGTGTCAAGCTCGTTAAAAAATGAAACAGTCACCTCTCCTGTCAGGTTGAGTCTTTTGCTAGATCTCATAGATGTTGAGTCGGGTCTTTCGTTAAGTCTCATATTCAAACCTTCATTTCATCTACCTATATCATTTTTCTCGATCTAGTATAGAAATTGGTGACAACCTCACAGTCGGTGAATGAATTGAAGCTTGGGGGGGATGTCTCCAGCCTTTGATGATCATTCTAGAGTTAAGTCACTAGCTTTTAATCTAGGGGAAGAGTGTCACGAGATTAGTCTTTGTTCTTTCTCGCGCCCGTAAAAACATGAGAATGTAACTGAGCAACATTTTATGTCTTTTTCAAGCTCGCATGGATATATGAAAAAGGAACCCCTTGGAGTCTTCTTTAAGCTCTTTTCAGACTCTCTAAACATGAAAATATTGTCGAGTGATCTTGCTTCCTTTCCCACTCATTAAAAGGTTTGAAAGGGAGTCTTTTGTGTGATAATTTATCTCTTTTTCAGCCTTTTGAGACTAACATTACGAAAAAGGACCACACTGGAAGCGTCTTTAAGTCATTTTCGGACTGTCTAAATATGAAAAAACACTGAGTTTACCTTCTTTGGATTCGTTAAACGATCATACATTGAAGGGCCCATACAGGACCGAACCCGTGCTTCTTCCAATTCATTAAACAAAGGAAGAGGGACTTACCGAAGGTGAGTTATATCGAGCATGTGTTACCCTCCTCAATATCATTAAACTAAAAAGAGGTAGTTGTCTATCTGGATGAGGGAAAAATTGAAGGAATCAAGCCAAGCAGTTTTTGAGAACATTACTAGTAATCCTTACAGTCTCCCTTGAACATGACATTTTTTCTTTGCACACATTTCAATCCACTGAAACTTTGCACTGAACTAATCCTTTGAGTTTCCTTACTCCTTTGGGTCACCCGACGAAATTCATAGTATCCAATGCATTATCAAGTTTTGGTCCCTGTCAAGTTTTTGTTGTCACGCCTCAGTACAAGGGAAGTATTTGCCTCTAGTAGGTAGATCTGTTTTTGAGCTAATATCAATATAATAGGAAGTTTGTTGTATCTTTGTTTGTTATATAGGACTTATTGAGGAGCTTAGGATTGAAGCTCAACCTGGACTGTGCGAGGACAAACACCATTAAAAAGGTACACTTTTCTACTTCCTCTTCATACATTGTCTTAAATAGATCTAAAAGGAATGTCAGTGTCCACAATAACATTTTATGTATTGGTCTTAGGATTCTAGAGCCGAAGAGAGAATCCACTTGTCCATAGAGGGATTTCTCTATAAAAGGGGGTCAAAGACCAAGACAAACACCTATTCAATGTTGGGGTTGTAAAGGATATCACATGTTCAGAGAATGTTCTCACAGAGGTGAAAAAGGGAGGATTGTTCACAATGTACAACAAGCTGAAACAGTGGGGGACATGGGTAGAAATGTGCCAAGGATCTATGCAGCCCTGGACAATAAGTAAGCAGAGTATTAGTCACATATGATTGAAGTGGAAGGTATGATCAACAACCAAACCATTGCTATTTTTATTGATTTAGGAGATATTCATAGTTATATAGATCCTAAGATGGTGGAAAGTTTTCATTTTCCAAGAAGCAAGCATGGGAAATCTTGGTTGGTGAAGCTGGCTACAAGAGCCAAAAGAAAAGTTAATGAGATGGTTAAGTCATGTCTTATGGACATGAATGGATTGAACACCAGGGAAGATTTGAACATCTTGCCTTTAGGTTCCTATGACTGTCTAATTGGGATGGATTGGTTGGACCAACATCATGTTATCCTATACTTTCATAAAAAGGAATTTACTTGCTTGGATGAGGAAGGGAGCCTAAGGAAAGTGTAGGGAATTCCCAACAAAGTAACCATTAGATATATTTAAGTATTGTAGCTGAAGAAATGTTATAGGAAAGAGTGTCAAATATTTGAAGCACATATGGAAGAGACACCTAAAGATAAGGTGCCGAATTTGGAAGATCGTGCAGTATTGGAAGAGTTTGAAGATGTGTTCAAGGAGGTACCAGGACTACCTCCAAAGAGAGATATTGATTTCTCTATAAATTTAATGCATGGAGTAGCTCCAGTGTCAAAGACTCCTTACATAATGAGTACACCAGAGTTGAAGGAGTTTCAAATGCAGCTTGAAGAAATCCTGAAGAAGGGGTATATATGCCCAAGTGTGTCACCTTGGGGTGCCCCAGTCTTGTTTGTGAAGAAGAAATATGGAACATTAAGATTGTGCATTGATTTTAGACAGTTGAATAAAGTGACTGTTAAGAACAAGTATCCTCTACCAAGGATTGGTGATCTTTTTGATCAATTGAAGGATGCAAAGATATTTTCAAAGATAGATCTCAGGTTAGGATACCATCAGGTAAGGATTAGAGAGGAATATATTAGCAAGACTTCCTTCAGTACAAGGTATGGTCATTATGAGTTCACAGTGGTGCCATTTGGGTTGTCAAATGCACCAGTTGTTTTCATGTGCTTAATGAATGGTGTTTTTTGAGAATATTTAGACAAGTTTGTCATTGTCTTTTTGGATGACATTTTTATATATTCTAATTCAGAGGAAGAGCATGAGCATCATTTGAGGATGGTGTTGCAAGTATTAACGGAGCATCAGTTGTATGCCAAATTGAGCAACTGCTCATTTTATCAGAAGCAAATTCATTATTTGGGGCATATCATTTCAAAGGATGGGATAATAGTCGATCCTGAGAAGATAGAAGCCATTAGAGATTGGTTAACTCCAAAGAATGTGACAGAGGTAAGATTATTCATGTGCCTTGCAGGATACTACATGAGATTTATTGAAGGATTTTCAAAGATTGCACACCTAATCACTTCCTTGAAAAGAAAGGGTATGAAGTTTGAGTGGACATTGGATTGTGAAAAGAGTTTCAAACACTTGAAACAATTGTTAACAAGTGCTCCAATACTAAGGATTGCAGACCCAAATTAAGACTTCATTGTATGCACATATGCATGTAAAGAGGGTCTTGGTGGAGTCCTCAGTCAAAATTTGTTTGTTATATGTTATGAATCAAGGAATTTGAAGGAGCATGAAAGACACTATGCCACTCATGATTTGGAGTTGGCAGCCATAGTGCATGCCTTGAGGAAATGGAGACACTACCTCATGGGGAAAAGGTTTGAGCTAAGAACAAACCATAATGTTTTGAAATATTTATTTGATCAGCCAACTCTAAATGCTAGGAAAATCAGATGGTTATAATTTCTAAGTGAATATGACTTTGATATAAAGAATATCAATGGGAAAGAGAACAAAGTGGTTAATGCACTCAACAGAAGAGTGCATGAAATGCACACTACAACCATTAGCATGTACCAATCAGATTTAAAAGGAAAAATTACAGAGGCTTCCAAATCAAATTTGCAATATAAGGAATTAGTGGCAAAATTACAGCAAGGTATTTTGCAGTAGAAAATTGAGGAATACAAGCTAGATAATGATGAAATTCTCATGTACAGGGGTGTAATTTATGTACCAAATTATTAGGAATTGAAAAGTATGATATTGAGAGAAATGCATAATGTACCTTATGTTGGGCACCTAGGATATCAGAAAACTATTGTAGCTGTCAAGAGCCAATATTATTGGCCAGGCATGAAGAAAGAGGTTGCTGATTTTATTTCCAGATGTTTGGAATGTCAAAAAGTAAAGGTTGAGCATAGACACCCAGTTGGTTTTCTACAGCCATTACCCATTCCTGAATGGAAATGGGAAGTTGTAACAATGGATTTAATCACTAAACTTCCCAGAACAAACAAACAACATGATTCTATTATGGTGGTGGTGGATAAGCTTACTAAACCTAGCCATTTTGTTCCAGTTAAGCTCACTCACAAGGCAACGAACATTGTTGATGTTTATATGAAAGAAATTGCAAGATTACATGGCATACCCAAGACAATTGTGTTTGACAAAGATCCAAAATTTACCTCAAAAGTTTGGAAGGGATTATTTAATGGATTTGGAACAAATTTGAATTTTAGTGTACCTTATCATCCAGAATCAGATGGACAAACACAGAGGGTGAATCAAGTGATTGAGGATATGTTAAGAATGTATGTGATGGATAAACCGTCAAAATGGGAAGACTATGTACACTTGGTAGAGTTTTCTTATAACAATGGGTACCAAACATCTCTAAAGATGAGCCCGTTTAAGACACTTTATGGTAGAAAGTGAAACACACCAGTAAGTTGGGGTAACCCAGCAGACAAAGCAGTGGTTGGGCTAGATTTTCTCAGGGAAATGGAGGAGCAAATGATTAAAATAAAAATAAAATTTAAAGGTTGCCCAAGAGAGGAATAAAAGTTATGCTGATAAGGGAAGAACTCACAGGGAATTTAAAGTGGGTGATCATGTATTCTTGAAAGTGAAATCCAACAGAAGTTCTCTGAAGTTGGGAAATTGTTCAAAGTTGGCAGCTCGCTATTGTGGGCCATTTGAAATACTAGAGAGGATTGGTCCAGTATATTATATGATTACATTGCCTGCATCTATGTCTGTTCATAATGTATTCCATGTATCATTGCTAAAGAAATATATACATGATGCTAATCATGTTGTTGATTGGAATGTGATCCAGGTGGAGCAAGAAGGTGCTTTCCAAGTGCATCCAGTGTGCATTCTGGACTGGAAAATCAAACATCTCCAAAATCGAGACACAGAGCTTGTAAAGGTCCAATGGACCTGGTATGGTCCTAAGGACACTACTTGGGAGCATGAGGATGCAATGCGGGTAGAATACCTGCATCTTTTTTAGGATTTTTGAAATTTTGTTGTACATGGGTACATGATGCACTGAGGACAGTGCATAAATAAGGGGAGGGGATTATAATATCCCTAAGGTCGAACGCAATTGTAAATGTACTTAAGCTAGTGAGTTGTCTGACATCATTTTGTATGCACCTTTCATGGCATAGTGCACGCATGTACTGCGTAATGAAATGATGAGGTGTTCACATTCCAGGATACCACACACAACATTTTAATTGCATGTGATTGTGAGGATAGCGAGCCTTTGTGAATATGCTATGTTTTATAGGTTGGTGAGTCAGTTATTGTAAGCTAGGATGCTTATGTTTTAATTAGTCTGGAGAGCCTAGATGTTAAAGGCTAGTGTGCCTATTTTTGTACATTTCTCATAATTAATATAAAAATATATTGTTGCGTGCAGACCAACCACGATAAAAGAGATGGGGGACTAAAATCCACTAGAAAGGGAGGGGCCTAAAAATTAAGGAAAAGCTCTAAGCTAGGGACCTTAAGCCAAAAATGAATATTATATTAATATTCTTAAATCATAAAGTATGGATAATTATTTTATCCTAAGTTCTAAATTTGGGGACAAGTGGGCCAAAGTAGCTCCCAACATGACAAGTGTCAAGTTGGGGACATGCATACATATTGTTGGGACTTAGTTCATTTCATATCATCTTTTTCCATCATTATTCCCATCATTCAGTCATCAAGTCAATCATCCATGAGCATGCATACACCCATTGAGCTATCTTTGTATCTTCATGACTGTACCTGAACCTATATCCATAGCCATTTTGTGTTCGTGTAGCTGGTTATCTTGGGAGATGGACTAAAGAAGAGGGTTGTCAGGCCCATGGGATATTGAAGAGGTGGGTTGTCAGGCCCATGAGAAGTTGTCCATGTGAGATAATTGTTGGGGATTGATTTATTGACGGTGTTGAACTGTAACTACAGTGCTCTGAGACTTTCTATCCAGCCTGTTGTTGAATCCCTGGAAGGGAAGTGGGGCAGCCAAAGGACTGTTGAGTCGATAAGGAGCACACTTCCTGGGGTGGGATAGGCATGTGGGGGATGAGGGACTATAGGCTGTCAGTTTGAGTTGGAACCTGAGACAGAGCCTTTCCTGCTGTCTATGAGCCTTTAGCCTGGTTAGGAATCCCTTTACCTGGGTGGAGTTTAGTCCCAGCTCAGGGGTGACTCACTATTGAGAGTGATGAACAATGTGGTATAAGGATGGGAGGTTCGTGTAAGGTCTGAATGCAGTTGTTGATATTCTCACAAATATAAGTGTCAATTGTGTGATAAATTTACATGCTGCATTGTTATTTACGTGTTTATTTTTATGGGTTTATCCTATGTGTGATTATAACTATCTGTATGCTTATGGGTATTTCCTGTATATGCTGCATGTCTATGTTTATGGTTATTTCAATGTGAATCCATGCATTTACGAAATGTATTTGTCTATTTACATTTTATATGTAAAGCTTCCACAAGTGTTCTGTGTGCATATGTTTTAATTGCATGCAGTTAGAAAAAAATTATGTGGCATACCTCAATTGCATACTGGGTATGTTATATTATGTTCCACAAAGAGAGAGTAAATAAGAGTTCTTTGGCGTAGCGTGGTCCGGCATGGATGGTCGGGAACGTTACAAATTGGTATCAGAGCTTCAGTTTTCAACACTGAGCCTAGATGGGGCGAGAAAGTTGAGTTGAAGCGAAATTCCATAAAGGATTGATTTCGAAGTGGCCAAATTTCAAGTTGCAGAGCGTCCAACTACAATATGGTACAAAAATTGGGAAAAAAACCCAATTTCGGTTGGTAAATTCATGGGGAAATTGATCAATTCAGCCATGTTGTAAGATATTATTGATTTAATGTATGTTATAGCAAATTTAGACCCGGAATTGGTCGAATTTGAAGTTACAGTAAATCCATGACAGATGGAGCATAATTTGTAATTAAAATTCCCAATTCATGAATTGATTTTGGGTGAATTCATTCCAGAAATGTCAACCCATGACGATTTGTTATTGTATAGGTTGAATTGGTGTTATTGGGGTGAAATTGAATGAATTTCCTGGTTGAAGAATGTCTATGGTAAATTGGGGAAAACGTTAGAAAAAATCCTCAATTTCTGCAGTGGAATTCACAAGGAAATTGATACGTATAAAAATGAATGCACGCAGATGGGCGCACTAAAAATGCAGGATGAACAGTAAAAGGCTTATGAAATGTGTAAATTTGGGTACCACATGGACAAATGTTGGTGTGCTGGTGTGCGCGCTAAATTTGGGTACTGCGTGGATAAATGTTGGTGTCCTAGTGTGCACACTAAATTTGGGCATCGCGTGGAAAAATGTTGGTGTGTGGATGCACGCGCTAAATTTAGCATTGCGTAGTGTGTGTATGCATAAAAGGTGTGCAGTGTGCACACACAATAATAATGACGTACGTGGTGTGCACAATGTTGGCACAATGCAGTGGAGTATGGTAGTTGTGTGTGCAACGTGGGTAAATGTGGTCGCACAACAATTTGGTGAATGGTGTTTGAAAAGTATTAGTGTATGGTGGGGTGTACTAAACTTTGGCATGGTACAACGTGTCGAGTGAAATACGCGGTGGATATCAGCATGCGGTCCCAAAACTACGCATGGTGGATATTGGCGTGCGACACAAAAGTACTACGCGCAAGTTATTGGCGCGACAAAGAAGTGATACACAGTGGTTTTAAAGTGCGCGAAGCATGATTTACCTTGTGATGTTACTGCACATGGTAAGTATGGGTGCACAGATTGAAATTTTTGTGCATCAAGTTGTTTCAAGGGTGAACAACAGCAGAAAACCAGCGAAGTTTCATGGCATTTTATACTATTTGAATGTCATTTTTTCGCAATGTGTTTTCGAGGCCCTTAAGAGTGTTTTTATCAAGTCAAAAACCATGAGATAGGGGTTTACCAAAGGCACACTTTTTCCCTGCAGCTCAAATGAAAGAGCTCAAATAGATCTTTCTAATGGTGTAAATTGTTCATCAAATAGAGGTTTAATGAGAAAGTTACAGCTTAAACAGTGAAGGGTAAGTTTTAAGACCCAACTAACTTCAAAGAGCCATAACTTTCTGCTCCAGAATCAGATTGAGGCACAGGAGTAGTCAATGGAAAGATATTGAACCATAGAATATAGTTCTAGAGATGAATTAAATTTATGTGCATGCTAAAAGTGTTTAATATGGAAAAGAAGGTGCATGTAGTATATCGATTACAATATGGTATTTTGGCCTGGAACTTTAGCAGGCTGTAACTAGCAGCCAATACCCAAAAAGAGATGAAACTTGCACAAAGTGTCCATAATATGTTTATGCGGAAACCCAATTGAGATCATAGAAAATATGCAATGGAGTAAGTGCAAGAATGCATAATTACAACTAAAAATTGCGCCAAGTGGAAGTATGAACAAAAAAGTTAATGGGAAAATTTCAAATGACCATAACTTTATGCTCAAGACTCGGAATTGAGCATGGGAGTAGAAGTTGGAAAGGTCTTGGATAGTGGAATATAATTATCCACCCATAAAATTTATTTTGGCATTCAATTTTTTCAGGAAATCAGAAGAAAGAGTTCTGATATATATATTGAACCAGAATGGTTCATATTTTCATGAAATTGTTGAAACAGCTAGCCTGATAAGTTTTGTTGGCTGCACATTTTGCAGAGTTAAAAAAAAATAGATAAGATCAAGATCAACAAACATTCCAAAGGAATGGAAGAGGTATAGGGGACTTACAACCAGGAGGATGAAATCAGAGGAATGGATGTCCATTTGGGCATTGAAAGAACAAACTCCAATGGACATGGAGAAGAAAGGGATGAAAACATGAATATGGTAGAGACTATTAAAAGTTTAAAGAAGGATGTCCAATTCCATAAGGTTGATAATGAAAACCTTATGAGAGCCAAGGAGTAGTAGGATGACTTCAACATGAAGTTATTGGAGAGCTTGAATAGAATAGAAAATAAATTGGATAAGGAGAGTGGCTTAAGAAAATCAAGAAGTCATAGGCCTTCTGATGAGAAAAGAAAATAAAGAAGTGTTAGTAGACATCACCATCACTCCCCAAGGAATTCCAATAAGAGAGCAGACAAAATCTCAAGTCCATCCCTTGTTAGCAAGCACATGAGGTCTGGGGTGGATGAGCTATGGGGAGAAATGAACAAAATCAAAGCTCCTACATTTGATGGTGAGCACAAGAAGGATGAATATGCAAAAACATGGTTGTTGTGCATGAGAAAGTATTTCCAATTGCATAATTATTCTTCTCATGCAGAAGGTAGAATTTCCATCTATCAACTCAAAGGAAAAGAATCCATGTGGTGGGATCAGCTTGTGCAAGTGAAACACATCAAAGAGAAAAGTGTTACTTACAGGGAATTCAAGAAGTATTTTGAGAATAAATACTTGACTAAGAGATACTATGAAAAGAAAATGAAAGAATTCTTTGAACTCAAGCTTGGGAGTATGACCATAGATGAATATGAGAGAAGGTTTTTAGAACTGCCGAAGTATGTATCTTTCATCAATGATGAGATAGTTAAGATTCAAAGGTATTTGAGTGGTTTTCCATCCTTCATCAGTGAAAAAATATAGTATGATGATCCCAAGACATTGGAGGAGACCATAAGGTGAGCTAAATGCCTTTATGATCAACAAAAATAAAGGCCAACTTTCCAAAAAAATTGGGAAGACAAAAAGAAATTCAAGGTCAAACAGAGGAAGAAGGGAGCTAAGCCACCATTCTTCATCAATAATCCACAAGGAGAAAAAACTCCTAGAGAGTCCAAAACGAATGAAACAGGGGGTCAAAGACCAAGGCAGCCACCTATTCAATGTTGGGGTTGTAAAGGAGATCACGTGTTCAGAGATTGTCCTCACAGAGGTGAAAAAGGGAGGATTGTTCACAATGTACAACAAGATGAAACAATGGGGGACATGGGCAGAAATGTGCCAAGGATCTATGCATCCCTGGACAACAAGAAAGAAAAGTATCAGTCACATATGATTGAAGTGGAAGGTATGATCAACAACCAAACCATTGCTATTTTAATTGATTCATGAGCTATTCATAGTTATATAGATCCTAAGATGGTGGAAATTTTGCATTTTCCAAGAAACAAGCATGGGAAATCTTAGTTGGTGCAGCTGGTGCGCCAAAAGAAAAGTTAATGAGTTGTTTAAGTCATGTCTTATGGACATGAATGGACTGAACACCGGGGCGTATTTGAACATCTTGCCTTTAGGTTCCTATGAATGTCTAAATGGGATGGATTGTTTGGACCAACATCATGCTATCCTAGACTATCATAACAAGGAATTTGCTTTCTTGGATGAGGAAGGGAGCCTAAGGAAAGTGCAGGGAATTCCCAGGGAAGTAACCATCAGAGATAGTTCAGCATTGCAGTTGAAGAAATGTTATAGGAAAGGGTGTCAAATATTTGTAGCACATATGGAAGAGACACCTAAAGACAAGGTGCCAAATTTGGAATATCATGAAGTCTTGGAAGAGTTTGAAGATGTGTTCAAGGAGGTACTAGGACTACCTCCAAAGAGAGATATTGATTTCTCTATAAATTTAATGCCTAGACCAGCTCTAGTGTCAAAGACTCCTTATAGAATGAGTACACCAGAGTTGAAGGAGTTGCAAATGCAGCTTGAAGAACTCCTGAAGAAGGGGTATATATGCCCAAGTGTGTCACCTTGGGGTTCACCAGTCTTGTTTTTGAAGAAGAAATTTGGAACATTAAGATTGTGCATTGATTTCAGACAGTTGAATAAAGTGACTGTTAAGAACAAGTATCCTCTTCCAAGGATTGATGAACTTTTTGATCAATTGAAGCATGCAAAGATATTTTCAAAGATAGATCTAAGGTCAGGATACCATCAGGTAAGGATTAGAGAGGAAGATATCAACAAGACCACCTTCAGGACAAGGTATGGTCATTATGAGTTCACAATGATTCCATTTGGATTGTCAAATGCACCAACTGTTTTCATGTGCTTAATGAATGGTGTTTTTCGAGAATATTTAGACAAGTTTTTCATTGTCTTTTTGGATGATATTCTTATATATTCTAAGTCAGAGGAAGAGCGTGAGAATTATTTGAGGATGGTGTTGCAAGTATCAAGGGAGCATCAGTTGTATGCCAAATTGAGCAAGTGCTCATTTTATCAGAAGAAAATTCATTATTTGGGGCATATCATTTCAAAGGATGGGATAGAAGTGGATCCTATGAAGATATAAGACATTAGATATTGTTCAATGCCAAAGAATGTGATAGAGGTCATATAATTCATGGACCTTGCAGGATACTACAAGAGATTTATTGAAGGATTTTCAAAGATTGCACACCTAATCACTTCCTTGCAAAGAAAGGGTGTGAAGTTTCAGTGGACATTGGATTGTGAAAAGAGTCTTCAACGCTTGAAACAATTGTTAACAAGTGCTCCAATAATAAGGATTGCAGACCCAAATGAAGACTTCATTGTGTGCACAGATGCATGTAAAGAGGGACTTGGTCGAGTCCTCAGTCAAAATGGGTTTGTTATATGTTATGAATCAAGGAAGTTGAAGGAGCATGAAAGACACTATGCACTAATGATTTGGAGTTGGAATCCATAATGCATGCCTTGAAGAAATGGAGACATTACCTCATGGGGGAAAATTTTGAGCTAAGAATAGACCATAATGGTCTGAAAAATTTATTTGATCAGCCAACTCTAAATGCTAGGCAAGCAAGATGGTTAGAATTTCTAAGTGAATATGACTTTGATATAAATCTTATCAAGGGGAAAGAGAACAAAGTGGTTGATGCACTCAACAGAATAGTGCATGAAATGCACACTACAACCAATAGCATGTACCAATCAGATTTAAAAGGCATAATTATAGAGGCTGCCAAATTAGATTTGCAATACACGGAATTAGTGGAAAAATTATAGCAAGGTATTTTGCAGCAAAAAATTGAGGAATACAAGCTAGATAATGATGAAATTATCATGTACAAGGGCATAATTTATGTATCAAATTCTCAGGAATGAAAAGTTTGATATTGAGAAAAATGCATAATGTACCTTATGTTGGGAACCCAGGATATCAAAAAACTATTGGAGATATCAAGAGCCAATATTATTGGCCAGGCATCAAGAAAGAGGTTGTTGATTTTATTGCCATATGTTTGGAATGACAAAAAGTAAAGGTTGAGCATAGACACGCAGCTGGTTTGCTACAACCATTAGCCATTCCTGAGTGGAAATGGGAAGTTGTGGCAATGGATTTCATCACTAAAATTCCCAGAACAAACAAGCAACATGATTCTATCATGGTAGTGGTGGATAAGCTTACTAAAGCTTCCCATTTTGTTCCAGTTAAGCTCACTCACAATGCAACGAACATTGATGATTTTTATATGAAATCAACTGCTAGATTACATGGCTTACCCAAGACAATTGTGTCTGACAGAGATCCAAAATTTACCTCAAAATTTTGGAAGGGATTATTTAATGGATTTGGAACAAATTTGAATTTTAGTACAACTTATCATCCAGAATCAGATGGATAAACAGAGAAGGTGAATCAAGTGATTGAGGATATGTTAAGAATGTATGTGATGGATAAACCATCAAAATGGGAAGACTACCTACACTTGGTAGATTTTTCTTATAACAATGGGTACCAAGAATCTCTAAAGATGAGCCCATTTGAGGCACTTTATGGCAGAAAGTGAAACACACTAGTAAGTTGGGATAACCCAACAGACAGAGCAGTGGTTGGGCCATATTTGCTTAGGGAAATGGAGGAGAAAATGATTAAAATAAAAATAAATTAAAGGCTGCCCAAGACAGGCAGAAAAATTATGTTGATAAGGGAAAAACTCACATGGAATTTAAAGTGGGTGATCATGTATTCTTGAAAGTGAAAGCCAACAAAAGATCCTTGAAGTTGGGAAATTTTTCAAAGTTGGCAGCTTGCTATTGTGGGCGGTTTGAAATCCTAGAGAGGATTGGTCCAGTAGATTATATGATTGCATTTCTTGCATCTATGTCTGTTCATAATGTATTTCATGTATCATTTCTAAATAAATATATACCTGATGCTAATCATGTTATTGATTGGAATGTGTTAGCGCTATTTCTTGTAAGGAGGGATAGAACGCAAAAGGATGGGTTAAAACCCACTTATCCAAAGTTTCGGGTGATAATGCGCCCAAGGTAAGTCACGAGCAGGTTCGAGCGGCAGCGATTCGCGCGCCCAGATCAATGGCGCATATCGAATTCTGGACCCCCCTTGCCTTTCTANGCACCTCTACAATGGCCCATATCAGCGCACCCAGATCAACGGCGATGAAGACCATTCCGGACCCCCCTGCCTTTCTACCTTTAAGCGGAGGGGGGGGGTCTAGAATCGCAGACGCAACTTTCCAACGGCCCCGATCAGCATGCCCGGATCGATGGTGCTGGGTCAGTCTCACCCTTCTTAGTCACCCTATGATTAAGCCAGCGTGGTCCCCCCTCCCATTATGTCATCCTCCTTTTCCGCCATTCTCCTACTGCCATGTGTCACTCAACCACCTCCCCCCTATGGTTCGCGGGTTCCCCTTCCCATTTCATCGTCCACCCACTGTTTGCCACCTGTCCCTTCCCCTGCCATGTCTATTCTCCCATCTTCTCCGCTTATATTCCTTTTTCCTTATGTCATCCCCTGCCACCTCTCTCACCTCTCATCGTTCTTACTTCGTCCCTGCGGTTGTGGCCCCGTCACTCCGTTGTCGAACCACGCTTTCCGCGTTGGCCTCCATACCCGCTCTTCAAGCTATTCAGTTATTCCAGGTGGCAGCGCGAGAAACCTTCCACGTCCCAAAGATGCCAAGATGGCCAGGTCGTCCTCAATCCCTATGAAGAAGTTATTGAAGCGGTTGGTGGTGGTTAGACATCGTCTCCGCCATAATGGGAAAGCACGGCCATGAATTTAAGGCACGTCGATTCGTCGTTGGAACCGTCAAAGAGCCAGATTGCGTCTGACATAAGTTGCACGATCTTTCAGAGGTTGACTGTTAGAAGCCATGCAGATGCAAAGCTTTCAATACATTGTCTTGGTTCCGCTATTGATTGATTGTTCTAAGTATATGTAGGCGTTTTCGCCATTTTTGTATCTATCGATGGTAGAGCTAAGCTCCCGACTGTAAAGTTTCAGTAAATATCCTAGCTTTCTGGGTTATGTATCAGTGTTTGAGACTTCTTGGTTTATGACAAATAGTTTTCCCTTTTTCATCTATGTTTCATCTCTGGCTGGAGAGTTCATGATCGAATGCTTCGCATGGATTAACACAGTTCTGTTATGATAAATGATTTATTGTTGCATTGTTGTTTCTCTAGTTTCCCGCATTTGGAGGTAAGAAGATCTTGTTTTCAGATGCCTGCTTTCACAGTCTGTTAGAAGCTTGATGCCTACAACAGACCCTTGCACCCTTCTTATGAAGTCTTCCCCCTACTCACCCTTTATTGCAACTTACTGTTTGAAGTTTATCAAGACCTCACTCGTTCATGCATGCCTGGCCTAGTTTCTGAGTTGAGATGACTGTTCCGAGTTTGCTTCCATTTGATCACCCCTTTCAAACAAATTGTGACATTAAACTGATGGGCGTCAGGCTCTGCTCCTGCAAGCAATCTAGGAGTGACTTCCGGCTCCAACATTTCTGGCGCCGTTGTCGGGGACGAAGTTGAACATTTTCCCCGGGATTGAACGACAAAGATCAACTGATTCTGAAGGTGCATCAGATATCAGAACTTGAAGATTGCTACTGTGCACCTGGTGACTCCATTGTGACGACTCCGTTGAGGAGAACCTGCACTATAAACTGTGGCTTCGAGAGGCAGACACACGAGGTCTAATCCACACTTGCCGTTAGCTACACCAGAGGCTGACGCGGAAGCAGTGCGCAGAAAGGGAAAGAGCTCTGCAAAAGAAGTTTCCATCGCTGAAACAGGTAATACACTGTCCCCTTCTGTGAGAAATCCATTTTCTTATTCGTAGCTTCCTAGTCGTCCTTCTTCCGAGGTTTCTCGTTTTCTGAATTTTGGGAGTGTTCCTGTTGAGTTTTCTCCTACTTATCCGGTATCAGAAAGAGAGATCCTTGTCACTCCCCCTTCCTTGGAGGTCTTGCCTCACCACAGACCTCATCCCTCTGAAGGTTTCACCACCCCTCCTTTTATTTCCACTGTTGTACAGAGAAAATCATCTGCATACTCAGGTCCCTTAGCTCTCTCTCTGTTTTCTCCGTTGTCTCCTCCAAGAACCTCTGTTCCGACATCTCTCGTCCGTACTCCTTCTCCTCCGAGCTCTCCTTTACCCAATATCCCTATGGCTGGTGTTAATCCCCCTCCAAACAGAATGGATGCCATAGTTGCTGCCAGATATGCTCCTTTGATTCTACCTCACCCTCTGAATCCCCTCCCGGCCGGAGATTATTTGAAATACATGCCCAAGTTCAGTGGGGAGGGAGACACAACTGCTGAGGAGCACTTGGCTGCTTTTTACAGTTATGTAGACAACTTAAACATTGAAAATGAATATGTCTGGATGAGAGTCTTTGTCCAGAGCCTGGAGGGTGAGGTCATGAAATGGTTTAGAGGACTAGCCCCTGGATCTATCGCTGGAATAGAGGCTTTGGATAGTGTTTTCTTGAGACAGTGGGGAGACAGGAAAGACTATATGTATTACATGACAGAGTTTGGGTCTCTGAAGAAGATGGAAGGAGAGTTTGTCTTAGACTTCTCCAGAAGATTTAATAAAATGTACAACAAGATTCCTGCAAAGATTAAACCCTCAGAGGCCTCTGCTAAAATTTCCTATGCTGGCGCTTTTGATCCTGATTTCTGCCTCGTGTTAAGAGAAAGAAGAGCCACCTCTTTAGCTCAGATGCAAGATGCAGCTATAGAAGTGGAATCCAACATATTGGCAGCTGACAGACTGAGAAACCAGGCCGACGCAGATAGAAGAAAGGAAAAATCGGAAGCCTCAACTTTCGGTCCATCAATGCCCCACCCTCAAGTAAATGAGTTGACTCGAGTTATGAACCTCCTTAAAGAAGAGGTGGAGAGATTAAAGGTGGAAAGGAAACAAATGTATAAGGTCCCTTAGACCACCGAGAACAGAGGAGGTTTCAAAAGACCTAATAATTTTTCTCCTCCAACTATGCACAGAGAGAAGGAGAGAGACAGGGATGACCAAAGAATTCAGGCTCCCTTCCAGAACAATTTTGTGGCTGATGAACAGGAAGGGGAAACAGATGAGCCTGAGCCTAAAATCCACTCTTTAGAAGTCACTCCCCCTTTCCCTCATCTGACCAAATCAGCATACGAAGAGTCTCTCATGGATAGTCAGTTGAATGAATTGAGCAAGGGAGACAAAGCTAGCGACAGTCGAGGCAGATACAACATGAGGTCCGACAAAAGGATAGTAGCACCTGACGTTCCATAGCAATCCAATAGAACAGAGAAACCTGATAATGAAGTAATGGACGCTCACAGAGGTAAGAAATCTCAACCTCTTTCTCCCATTGTCCATAATCATGTTCCTGAAATCAGAGAAATCCCAAAGCCTATGTCTTCTTTCAATTTCGAACATGAGATTCAAAAAATCAGAATTCCTGTGCCACTCACTGAGTTAATTAAACATGGGGAATTCAAAAAATGCTTCTCTGAGTTGTTGAAGTCAGAATCCCCATACCCTCTCACAGACTCCATAAACCTCCAAGATGAAATGACTGCAGTTGTCCTAGGTCCCATGGTAGAAGACAGAGATGATTCATCCCCTCCCTTCTACACATCCATGAACATACATGACAAAGTGCTGCATAATTGCCTTATGGATTCAGGGGCCTCCCACAACCTCATTCCCAAAATTGTCATGGAGGAATTAGGACTGGAAGTCACCCGAGCCTATCATGACCTCTATTCTTTTGAATCTAGGAGGGTGCAATGTTTGGCAGTCATAAAGGACCTGGTAGTTTCCCAGTTTCAGCTACCCATGAAGAGTATGGTCATGGATATTGTGGTAGCTGATGTTCCCCCCAAGTTTGGCATGTTGTTGTCAAGGTCTTGGATTAAGAGACTTGGAGGGATGTTACAGATGGATCTCACATATGCCACCATTCTAGTCTTTGGAGGGGAACATAGGAGATTGTACAGAGAATCCCAACTGGCCTACATAATCAGTGATGAAGACAACCCTACAAATCATCCCATCTATGCCTTGGACACTGATTTAGGGTCCAGTTTACTACAGCTCACCCACACCCCTGAGGCTCCTTTACAGATAAAAAAGCAGCCCATTCTTAATCAGGAGACCCCCCCTCCAACCACCTCTGTGTGGAAGATGTTCTTTGATGGAGCTTCCTCCAGTATGGGTGCAGGTGCCGGGGTGGTATTCATATCCCCCTCCCATGAGACCATATCTCTGTCATACAAGCTGGAATTTGAGGTCACCAACAATGTGGCAGAGTATGAAGCTCTGGTTCTAGGGCTGAGGGCTGCACAACAGATGGAAATAAGGGAGATATATGTGTTTGGGGACATGGAGTTGATTGTCCAGTAGGTCAAAAATGTTTATCAAGATAAGAATCCTCGGCTCAAGAATTACAGGAACGAGGTATGGGACCTAGTTGATAATTTCTTCCTGGATTTTAACATTTCCTATATTCCAAGGGGAGAAAATATTCCAGCCGACTTCTTAGCTTTCACAGCTAGTGTGCTCGAAGTTTCTGCGCTGCCTCCTGCCGGGTCCGACGTCGAAATAAAGTATAGGCCCTCTGTACCAGACAATGTCAAGCATTGGAGGGTATTTGAGGATGATCAAGAAATCGAAAAGTTTCTTCAATCCATTGATAACTTTTCTACACTGCACATAGACGAGGATCCCGACATTGAAGGAAAATCTGACTGTTACCCTGGGGAGTTTTTGAATAAAATTGCTGATCACCAGATCATTCAGTTACCAAGCAACCACATTCCAAAAGGACTAATCCCATTAGAAAGGTTGTTTGACGGGAACGATGTGGCCGTGAAGGGTAGAGTCTCAGGTGATGATGTCGAAACAAATGAATGCAACATAGGCACACCTGAGGAGCCTAAATTGGCCAAATTGTCAAGGAGTTTGACTGAGGAGCAGAGGGCCAAATATATTGAGTTGCTAAGGGAGTTTGTTGATGTGTTTGCATGGACCTACGAAGACCTCAAGACATATGACACATCAGTCATTGAGCACAAGATCCCACTAAAAGAAGAGGCTAAGCCATTCAAGCAGAAGCTAAGACAGATAAATCCCATGTTGTTACCTGTCATGGAGAAGGAAGTAAAGAAGTTGTTGGATGCCCAGATCATTGTCCCCTTGAGATATTCTGAATGGATAGCCAATTTGGTCCCGGTAAGAAATAAAAGTGGGGAAATCAGACTCTGCATTGATTTCAGGAACCTGAATAGAAGTTCCAGAAAGGACAATTATCCCCTACCCAACATGGAGCATATATTACAGAGAGTCACTGGCGCCTCTAGGATATCCATGGTTGATAGTTTCTCTGGATATAATCAGATATCAGTCATGCCTGAGGACCGAGAAAAAAAAACATTCACCACTCCTTGGGGCACATTCATGTATGCCAAGATGCCTTTTGGACTGATGAATGCAGGGGCCACATTTCAGGGAGCCATGGACATAGCCTTCATTGGGGAAAAAGATAAGTTTGTGCTGATTTACCTGGATGACATAACAGTTTTTTCCAAGACTGATAAAGAGCACCGCTACCACTTGAAGAAGGTTTTCCAGAAGTGTCAGAGGTATGGCCTATCTCTAAAACCCAAGAAATCATTGTTCGCCATGCAAGAGGGAAAAATGTTAGGTCATATAGTATCAGCAGAGGGAGTAAGGATCGATCCCGATAGGGTAGAAGAAATTCAGGCCCTGTCCCTTCCCAGATCTAAAAAAGAGGTTCATGCATTTTTGGGAAGGATTAATTTTCTGAGGAGATTTGTTTCAAATTTCGCTGAGTTGGTGAAACACATCACTGCCATGCTCAAGAAGGGGAGTGAAGTAAGATGGACCTCTGCACCCAGGGAATATTTCGATCAAATAAAGAAAGCATTGACTGAGGCACCTGTGCTAATCAGTCCCGATTATTTCAAAGATTTTCTGATATTTTCTTTTGCTTCTTTTGATACAGTAGCAGCAGTCTTACTGCAGAAAAATGATCAAGGACAAGAGTAGCCTATTTCCTTCTTCAGCAAGGCACTGAGAGATGCAGAGCTCCGATACGAGATCATGGAGAAGCAAGCCTATGCCCTGGTGAAATCCCTCAAGGCTTTCAGAGTCTATGTCTTGCATTCAAGAATCACTGCATATGTCCCTTCAGCCTCTGTGAAGGACATTCTTATACAGCCTGACATAGACGAGAGGAGAGGTAAATGGATCGCTAAGATCCTAGAATTTGATCTGGAGATTAAGCCTACCAAACTGATAAAGGGGCAGGGTTTAGCCAAGTTGCTGGTCGAATCCAATTGCAGAGTCTTGGGAATCAACTGCATCAACGAGCAAGCTGAGTCATCCAACAGGAGTTCCCAAAGAGCTTTGCCACTAGTAGCGTGCGCTTGGTACAAGGATATCTTGTATTTTTTGCAAGAACTGAGGCCTCCTGATGGGATGGAAAAAAGCAAGGCAAGAGCTTTAAAGCTCAAAGATGTTAGGTATTGCCTCATTGGCCAAACCTTATATTGGAAGGACCCTCTGGGGGTGTTACTAAGGTGTCTGGACCCGCAACAGACACAGAAGGTTATGATTGATTTCCATAGTGGTCTCTGTGGAGGCCATCATTTTTGGAAGACCACAGCACACCAGATCATACGAGTTGGGTATTATTGGCCCACCTTATTCCCTGATGTCTGCAAGGAAATCAGAGCTTGCATCAAATGCCAGAAATTCTCAGGCAAGCAGCAGCTCACATCCATGCCATTAAAGCCTGTGGTAGTTTCAACACCCTTTCAGCAGTGGGGATTGTATTTCATCGGAAAGATTCATCCTCCCTCAAGTGGCCAGCACAGATGGATTCTGACTGTGACCGACTACTTTACCAAATGGATAGAAGTTGTCCCTACCAGGAGCACTTCTCACAAGGTAATTATCGGCTTCCTGGAGGACATCATAACGAGGTTTGGTTTCCCCAGTAGAATTGTCACTGATAATGCCTCTCCCTTTCGGTCTAAGCCTCTGGTCGAATTCTGTGAACAGTTCGAAATTTCACTGATTCATTCTACTCCCTACTATCCTTAAGGGAACGGACTGGCAGAGTCTTCCAATAAAAGCTTAATCAATCTTATCAAGAAGCTATTGGAGGACAATAAGAGAGCCTGGGACTCCAAGCTCAAATTTGCTCTTTGGGTTGATCGGGTGACAACAAAGAAATCTCTGGGCATCTCACCTTTCCAACTTGTTTACGGAATAGAGGCGGTTTTCCCTACTCATCTCTCCCTATCTGTGGCCAAATTCCTCCAGGACCTTGAGGGAGAACCCAACCATGTGCTCAGAAGGATTCATCAAATGGTGGAAGTGCAGCAGATTAGAGAACAAGTCAGGGACAGAGCCTACAACCATCATCAGAAGATCAAGCAGTCTTTTGACAGGAAGAACAGAAAGAAAGAATTCAAACAGGGTGACCTAGTGCTCAAATGGGATGCACCCAGACAAGAAAAGGGCAAAAACAGTAAATTTGACGCCCTCTGGTTCGGGCCTTTCAAGATCCTTGAAGTATTTTCAAATAACACTTACAGGTTGCAGGATCTGGAAGGAAAATAAGTTTTTAGCGGCCCAGTTAATGGGCATTTCTTAAAAAAGTGTTTTTTGTAGAGCCGTAGTCGGCTCTTTTGTTTTGTTTTGTAAATATTGTTTCCGTTTTCATTTTTCGGACTAATAAATGACTCCATAGCCCAACAGCAAAGGCACTAAGTCTGCAAAAGAGTTCTTAGAGCATCACAGGGACGACTCTATCCCCCCTGGAGCCAAATGTTAGCGCTATTTCTTGTAAGGAGGGCTAGAACACAAAAGGATGGGTTAAAACCCACTTATCCAAAGTTTCGGGTGATAATGCACCCAAGGTAAGTCACGAGCAGGTTCGAGCGGCAGCGATTCGTGCACCCAGATCAACGACGCATATCGAATTCCGGACCCCCCTTGCCTTTCNGGGGGGGGGGGGTCCGTAATCGGGGGTGCACCTCTCCAATGGCCCAGATCAGTGCACCTGGATCAACGGCGATGAAGACCATTCCGGACCCCCCCTACCTTTCTACCTTTAAGCGGAGGGGGGGGTCCGGAATCGTAGACGCAGCTTTTCGACGGCCGCGATCAGCGCGCCTGGATCGACGGCGCTGGGTCAGTCTCGCCCTTCTTAGTCACCCTATGATTAAGCCAGCGTGGGCCCCTGTCCCATTATGTCATCCTCCTTTTTCGCCATTCTCCTGCTGCCATGTGTCACTCAACCACCTCCCCCCTATGGTTCACGGGTTCCCCTTCCCATTTCATCGTCCACCCACTGTTTGCCACTGGTCCCTTCCCCTGCCACGTCTATTCTCCCATCTTCTCCGCTTATATTCCTTTTGCCTTATGTCATCCCCTGCCACCTCTCTCGCCTCTCATCGTTATTACTTCGTCCCTTCGGTTGTGGCCCCGTCACTCCGTTGCCAAACCTCGCTTTCCGCGTTGGCCTCCATACCCGCTCTTCAAGCTATTCAGTTATTCCAGGTGGCAGCGCGAGAAGCCTTCCACGTCCCAAAGATGACAAGCTGGTCAGGTCATCCTCAATCCCTATGAAGCAGTTATTGAAGCGGTTGGTGGTGGTTAGACATCGTCTCCGCCATAATGGGAAAGCATGACCATGAATTTAAGGCACGTCGATTCGTCGTTGGAACTGTCAAAGAGCCAGATTGCGTCTGACATAAGTTGCACGATCTTTCAGAGGTTGACTGTCAGAAGCCATGCAGATGCAAAGCTTTCAATGCATTGTCTTGGTTCTGCTGCTGATTGATTGTTCTAAGTATATGTAGGCGTTTTCGCCATTTTTGTATCTATCGATGGTAGAGCTAAGCTCCCGACTGTAAAGTTTCAGTAAATATCCTAGTTTTCTGGGATATGTATCAGTGTTTGAGACTTCTTGGTTTATGACAAACATTTTTCCCTTTTTCATCTATGTTTCATCTCTGGCTGGAGAGTTCATGATCGAATGCTTCGCATGGATTAACACAGTTCTGTTATGATAAATGATTTATTGTTGCATTGTTGTTTCTCTGGTTTCCCGCATTTGGAGGTAAGAAGATCTTGTTTTCAGATGCCTTCTTTCATAGTCTGTTAGAATATTGATGCCTACAACAGACCCTTGCACCCTTCTTATGAAGTCTTCCCCCTACTCACCCTTTATTGCAACTTATTGTTTGAAGTTTATCAAGACCTCACTCGTTCATGCATGCTGGCCTAGTTTCTGAGTTGAGACGACTGTTCTGAGTTTGCTTCCATTTGATCACGCCTTTCAAACAAATCGTGACATTAAACTGATGGGTGTCAGGCTCTGCTCCTGCAAGCAATCCAGGAGTGACTTCTGGCTCCAACAGAATGTGATCCAGGTGGAGCAAGAAGGTGCTTTCCAAGTGCATCCGGTGCACATTCTGGATTGGAAAATCAAACAGCTTCGAAATCGAGCCATAGGACTTGTAAAGGTCCAATGGACCTGGTATAGTCCCGAGGATGCTACTTGGGAGCATGAGGATGAAATGCAGGTAGAATACGCATATCGTTTTGAGGATTTTTGAAATTTTGTTGTTCATGGGTACATGATGTACTAAGGGAAGTGCATAAATAAGGGGAGGGAATTGTAACATCCCTAAGTTTGAACCCAATTGTAAATGGAAATGCAAATGTACTTAAGCTGGTGGGATGTCTGACATCATTTTGTATGCACCATTCATGGCATAGTGTGCACATGTATTGTGCAGTGAAATGATGAAGTGTGCACCTTCGAGGATATCGCGCACAACATCTTAAGTGTGCGTGATTGTGAGGCCAATGAGCCTTTGTGTATATGCTATGTTTTATATGATGGTGAGCCAGTTATTATAAGATAGGATGCTTATGTTATGATTAGGCTGGAGAGCCTAGATGTTAAAGACCAGTGCACCTATTTTTGTACATGTCTCATAATTAATATAAAAATACATTGTTGCGTGAAGACAAACCATGATAAAAGAGATGGGGGACTAAACTCCACTGGTTAGGGAAAGGGAGGGGCCTAAAATTTCATGAAAATTTCTAAGCTAGGGAGCTTAATCCAAAAGGGAATATTATATTAATATTCTTAAATCATAAAGTATGGATAATTATTTTATCCTAAGTTTTAAAGTTGGGGACAAGTGGGCCAAAGTAGCTCCCAACATGACAAGTGTTAAGTTGGGGACATGCATAAATATTGTTGGGACTTAGTTCATTTCCTATCATATTTTTCCATCATTCTTCCCATCATTTCTTCCATCATTCAGTCATCCAGTCAATCATCCATGAGCATGCATACACCCATTGAGCTATCCTTGTATCTTCATGATTGTACCTGAACCTGTATCCATAGCCATTTTTTGTTCATGTAGCTATTTTTCTTGGGATATAGACTGAAGAAGCGGGTTGTCAGGCCCATGGGATATTGAAGAGGTGGGTAGTCAGGCCCGTGAGAAATTCTCTGGGTGAGAAAATTGTTGGGTTTTTTTTACTGAAGGTGCTGAACTGCAACTACATTTCTCTAAGACTTCCTATTTGGACTGTTGCTGAAGCCCTGGAAGGGAAGTGGGGAAACCGAAGGACTGTTGAGCAAAGAAGCGGAACACTTCTTGGGGTGGGACAGGCATGTGGAGAATGAGGGACTGTAGGCTGTTAGTTTTAGTTGGCACCTGAGATAGAGTCATTCCTGCTGCCTATGAGCCTTTAGCCTGGTTAGGAATCCCTTTACCCAAGTGGATTTTAGTCCCAGGTCGAGGGTGACTCACTCTTGAGAGTGATGAACAGTGTGGTCTAAGGCTGGGAGGTTCGTGGAAGGTCTGCACGTAGTTGGTGATATTCTCACAAAGATAAGTGTCAATTGTGTGATAAATTTACATGTTTCATTGTTATTTACGTGTTTATTTTTATGGGTTTATCCTATGCGTGATTATAACTGTCTGTATGTTTATGGGTATTTCCTGTATATGTTGCATGTCTATGTTTACGATTATTTCAGTGTGAATCCATTCATTTATGAAATGTATTTGTCTATTTACGGTTTACATGTAAAGCTTCAACAAGTGTTGTGTGTCCATATGTTTTAATTGCATGGAATTAGAAAAAAATTATGTGGCATAGCTTAGTTGCATACTAGGTATGTTACAGTATGTTCCGCAGAGAGAGAATAAATAATATTTCTCTGGCTTAGCGTGGTTTGTCATGGATGGCCAAGGATGTTACACACATGAAGCCATAATTTGGTTGCTACGAATTGCAAAAAAAGATGAAATGCAAGATGGGAAAGTGAGAAATTGAATTTATTTTGATGATGAATGAAATGAACCAATGATAGTTATGGTTTTGCAATAATTATTGTTTGAGGAAAGAGTCCATCCATGATGCAACCATAAAAAAAAAAAATGAATTTGAAAATGCCTTCAAAAGAAATTTATTTTTCTTCAATGTTAATGTTTGGAATTATAATCACCTTCATGTTTAAATGGACGTCACCTTGAGCATGAGTGACCAGTTTTTCTATTTCCAGTATTCTCTTCTCCTACAAAGGCTTCACTACTCATTTAGTAAAAAATCTCAACATCAAAGTTGTTTAATCTATATTTTTTAATTTGATGGTTTTCAAGGGAAGAGTGGTCATCAACAAACATGATGAAGGTGGAAATTATTTCCTCTTCTTCATTGAAGAGGATTTAAATAGGATATCCTACCACTTCATGTTATTGATCCACTAATGAGTTTATATACAATAATAGTAACTCTTTGAAAGCTGGTATGTTTCTCTCTTCCTAAGTCATTTCATACGACTACATGTAACTATAGCACGCGGATTGAAACATGCCAAGCATATTGTCAATGTGGCACATTCACCATAAATTGGATTTCTTGTTGGAGAGTTATGCGAAATTATATTGAAATTTATTTTTCCATTAGTGCTCATTATGCGAAATTATTCACCTTTATTTTGAATGAATTTCTTCTGTTGAATGGGAGAGAATTTATTTTGTATTTTTCATCAATATGAAATTTCCTCAACAACATTGTTAGACCAACATCTACTCTATTATATATCTCTTCTTGTAACAATTAAAAAAGGATTAGATTCTCAAATGAATGTTCTCTCTCATCATCTATGCTTGAGATTGGCAAAGTTGTTTTGTCAACCATGGAGTCTTCAAAATATGGAGACAAAATCGAAGATAGGTGACACATATACAAGTCATTTTCAATTGTGTGTGCTTCTTTTTGTGCCAACTCTACAATGTCAATTCCTTTATACATAATTAACAAAGAAATTGTGAAGGGAAGAGATCATAGATACAAATCACAAGACAACTATAATGGGGGCCCATGATTTTTGTGCAACAAGTAATACATATGATGTAACCTTGTATTGAAATCTCATACAAAATCTTTGTCTTATTTATGTTTTTCGCACAATTATTGCAACAAATCAATTACAAGATGAGAATTTCAATAATCAGTTTCTAAAACTTCTTTAAACTACTTCTATCCTTGAATTGATTGAATAGGTAATACACTATACCAATCATGTACTTCTCCTTCAGGAGTGAAAGAGAACAACCTGTAGAGAAGATATTTTTGAAAAATGTTAATTAACGAGAATTTAGATCCAAAATTTATAATATGATCAAATATAGTGGTAATCCCTTCATTATTAATTTTTAGTAAAAAATCAATTATCTTTATTGAAAGGTCATGTAACGATCTTGGTCCAAGTAGACACAAAGTATTTTCCTCCCATGCAAGAGGAGTATATCAGTGAGTTGTTGATTCATGTAATGAAATAATGTCAACCCTCCTAGTGCCAAAATGTTAACAAAAAAAATGTCCCTCATCAAACTCAAAGGCTCACTAGGAGAAAGCGACCAATTAAAACTTCCTTCCTTGAGGCAAGCCCCCCCAAATTTTGACTTTGACTATTGTAATTTAGATTTTTCACGGGATTAAATGAAATGAAACTAACATGAAATGCAACAATGTAATATGAAATGTATTGTTGGGTTTACTATGGGTTGATCCATGTTCTAACTAAAATCTTACCAACAAACCCTTCTACCATCGGTCCTTCTAGATACTAGAAGGAAACACAATGCACAAATTGCACTGCGCAGTCTCACCTGAGATGGATTCTATGGGTGGCCACAGGACTCATATGTCTTCAGCCTAGGGATGGGATGTGTTTCTCTCAGAGGCATTTAACCTACTCGTTGTTAACCTTCAAACCCTCCTTAGATCTCACTCCAGACCATTTTTACAACTATTATAATAGGAATTCATCAACCATGATAATCACATGTGCTCAATGACAAGAATTTATCTACTATAACACAATATTTTGATCTAAACATTGTCTATCATATTCATTTATTTAGAGTTATTATGCATATTTCATTAGCTTATTCTTACTGCTTAGTTTTCATTCCTTTATCATATAACATATTCATCATAAAAAATCATTAAAGCAAATACAATCATGAACATTGCATACAATCAAATAAAACACAAATATACCATGGTTCACCCCACTGGGGATATGTCTACAAAGCTTTGTCGCTTGGGTTCTTTATTTATATTCTCTACAAATTTAGTGCTATGCACTGTACAATTCTTCCTCCATTACATTCAATCTCCATAGATCACTAAAGTCTCTTAGAAAAAAGTTCTACTCAACCCAAAAATAACTAATACAATCTCAACAATACATATGTCCACCCAAAAGGACAACAACATGGACCACAAATTGATAACCTTCTATCCAAATAAAGGAAAACCCTCTCACCATCCTAATACATTCTACTCATACAAGACTAGGACAAATCCCTTACAAAAACCCTAACCCTAAGCGGATTAGGTTTTCCCACTTTCTCCTTGAATTAATCTCGGTTGGTCCTCAATCCAAATGTTGCTACAAGTCATCTCTTGTCCAATTTTCAATTGCTCCACAATAGTTTGTCCACTTTCTAACTTATTTTCTTGGCGTGGGTTTTCCCTTTTTTCCGGTGCTGCTTTCCCTCTTTTTCTGGCTCACTGTGTTACACATTATTTTCGTCATCCCCAGTGGAGTCGCCAATTTTGTTATAGGATAAATCCGTAAGTGCGGACACGAACCGATCTCCCTTCGGAAGTTGAGGCTGTGAAACAGTCATGTCTTCCAGTAATTTTGAGGCTTTCTCTCAACCCACCTACAGTTGATGGAATGATCACTCCGGTCGCTTCACCGGTCAATCCGGTTGATCATGTCGTCAATCTGGTCACGTCCTTAGTTGAACCAGTTGACAAAGTGGTTGAGCCGATACCATCTTCGGTCAACCCCACTCTCCCGTTAGAGAGTGAAACCCAAGCGGTCGATTCGTTTCCACCTGTCGACCCCATTCTCCCCTTGGAGAATGAAACTCAAGTGGTCGATCTGATCTCTCCATCGGTTGATCCTACTCTCCCGCTAGAGAGTAAACCTGATACTGCCCAAGTTTTTCTCGTTGATACAGACTCTGCCGTGTCAGGGGGTATTCCTCCTTCTCCCATAGGACCCCCTCCAAGTAATGAGGCCATCCGTTTTGATTGGGATGTTCTAACTGGACATCGTCTTCCCTCTTACATTCCTTTCCAGATTACAGTACAGGTTTGTGGTCGGGACGTTACCAAAATGTTGATAGATGAAGGTTCGTCTGTTAGTATTTTGTCCTCTATTGCTTGGAAAGCATTGGGTTGTCCTTCACTTGCGCCTGTTACGCAGAATCTGTTAGCTTTTAACAGAAGAACTAGTCAACCTTTAGGGACACTTCCTCAGTTTCCTATAACTCTGGGAGGGAAAACGGTCTTCATTGATGTCATGGTAGTCCAAGACCCCTTGGATTTTTCTTTACTCCTTGGGCGGGATTATGTCTATGCCATGAAAGCTATTGTGTCTACTCTTTTTCGTGTGATATCTTTCCCTCACGATGGACGGGTTGTGACTATTGATCAACTTTAATTCATTGACCCTGCCTGGATTGTCTCCCTGAATGGTTCTTGTATGCAGACAGTATCGCCCCCGCCACAGGTCAGTTATGTGGCATTGTCGCCCATGGCTTCAACTTCTGATGACTTAGATCCAGTAGTTGACATGGTGATCTCTTCGATAGGGTTGTTAGAGCCTGATCTCTTTACTCCTGTCGCAACCCTCGACATGGTGTCCTTCCAGAGCGTGTTTCTTCCTTC